>JARYGA010032939.1:0-23766 GCA_030545235.1 Helianthus tuberosus | reverse complement strand
TTCATTTTTTTTACTTGTCTAAAGTTTAAGTTTGGAATCATAAGATCAAAAAAGTTATATTTTTACGAATTTACAACCGATAGCGTAGTGATAAAAAGAACAAACATAAGAAAATTATGAAAAGGCATGGCAAACTTAGTTAAAATTTGATTATATATACTTGATCACATAAAAACCCATTCCCACAAAAGTGAGTTTTGAGCCTTTATTGAGCATACAATTACATATCATTAAACTAAATGCACATTTTTCGTTTCTTGTGTGAATAGCCGCTTGGTTCTTACGACTCTAGAACTTGCCATGACGATTCATTCCCGGTCCTTACCAACTTAAACCCGAGTAAGTAAATCATAGAGGCATTAGGACTAACCCTTTTTATTTCTACACCATTATTTTTCTTTTTCTTTTACCACCTACCCAAAAATCCCCCTAGTTAGCCCCTTTGAGCCTAAACCTTTTCATTTCATAACCCAAACCAAACACCCTTTTACCCACCAAAACCTTTTTCATTTTTAACCCTTTGTTTTAGTAACAAGTTCGGTTTTTCGTATGATAAAAAAAAAATGTGTTGATGATGAAGCAAAAGAAAATAAACAAACAAGTTCATCAAAAATAACTTTGTTTGAATAATAGCTTCATCAAAATAAAAAGTTACAAAAATAGAAAGTCCTACGAAAACCGACACTTGTTACGCTTTTTCACCCTTTTTTCTACTAACCACTAACCCAACCACCTACCTTTAACCCAAGCCTAACCCTTCACCCATAAAGTACTCTTGATATTTACAAAGGTATAAAAGTTAAGAAGGAGGAGGATTGATTGCTTGGCAAGCTTATGGTAGGAATAAGTTCCATGCCGCTCTCGAGTGATTCACTAAAAATACACCTTCGGCCGAGTGTGAGTGATTTCTCCCGTGAGGTATGTGAACTTGTATATAAATGGAATTTTAAAAAGGCATGTTATGCCCAAATAAGTAATTTCTCCTATGAAACGTTCTAAATAAATCATTACGAATAGGATTGTAAATAGATAAAAATATAACCCCAAAAAGATCTTGGATTCCCAACACTCTACGACAAGCCAAAACCTTCTCTTCTACCCATTCCATTTGGGAGTGTAAGCCACATATTAAAGAGTTTTGCTTGAGGACAAGCAAAAGTTCAAGTGTGGGGGTATTTGATGTGTGTAAAATGCAACATATAAATTACATCAAATGAGGCATAAAACTAACCCTTTTTAAGTACTAATATTGGAAAAAGAGTGTTTTTGTCTTCCTTTTGTATTTTCAGGATTAAATGAGCTTAAAAACACAAAAGAAGCAAAAAGACAGCTAAATCCAACATAAATACAAGAAAAGGAACATAAGTGGACTGCCCGACCCCTCAACGGCATCTTCCCAAGCAAAATAGAGAAGGCAGAAGACTGAACACGCCCCGTGCTCAGCCAGCACGGGGCCGTGCCCAAGAAGCAACAGAAAAGACAAACCTATAGAAGCTTCTATTGCCCACCACGGGGCCGTGCCCGGTGAACACGGGGGCGTGGCGAAAGTACAGCAGGCGCATTAAGTGTAATTGCGAATTACAATTAATGAAGAGAGAGAGTGTCAGACAGGCACGGGGCCGTGTCCAGCGGACACGGGGGCGTGCCCAGCCTTCTGTTCAGCCTATAAATAGGAGTGCTTGGTTTCATTTCAACTCATCCCTTAGCACACCACCTCTCTCACACTTCATCCACCACCCACCACCATCACAACACCATCATCCACCACCATCATCCATTGTCCATCGTAGAGTGTGTGAGTCGTCTCGGGATCCAAGATTGATCGTAATAGTTCTTGACAATCAAGGCCATGTTTGCCTAAGTCTCTTACATCACTTGGTGAAGACAAAGTGTCTAGTATAATACTTTTTATTTCTAATCTTTTGCACTTTTTATTTGGTTTTGTATTAATGACTTTAATAACTAGTTACTTATGTTGAAGGTGATCTTTCCTTATCGCTTGTCCGTGGTGTCTTGGCATTATTTTACTGTCTATATAAAATAAAAGATTTTCACCATTCATATCTCCACGGTCTATATGGAGGTATGTTGGCTACCTGGTCGGGGGTTAAGGGAACGGTTTGGTAAAGGTCTTGCCATTGTTCAGCGTTTAGAGGTCCTGCAATGGACCTGGGTCAAATTTAGTAGGACCTCCTTCAATGCTTCACGGTATTGGATGGCGGGGGTCCAAACTCTTTGATCCCCTCATAAGTTAACTACTATTAATACTATAACCCGGCTATTTAGGACTGTATCCCTGCTGACTCAGACTACTTAGCCGAGGGTAACGTCACCGCCAAAAGCGGGGCCTATCATAATATTGCATTAATAACTTAATTCATTATCTTCCAATAATCCACCCTTTTAGGATTGTATCCTTGCTGACTCAAACTACTGGGGTGAGGGTAACGTCACCTTCAAAAGAGGGGCCTACTACAATAACTAAGATAATCTCTTAATTATGTGCAAAAGTGCGGAAATAATCAAAGGTTATACTAGATACGAGTCGGAACCAAGTGATTCATCTTGTCTATCTGTTTTTCTTTTATTTTTATTTTCAGCATTTTAGTTAGTTTTTATTTTTCTTAGTTTAAAAATTTTTTTCTAAACTTTTTATTTTGATTAGACGTTGAGGATAAACCGATACTAAAAGCTCTTGTGTCCTTGGACGACCTCGGTATCTTACCAACGCTATACTACGCTCACGATGGGTGCACTTGCCCATATGTGTGTTTAGTGTTAGTAAAATATTGTGTTTTATAAATTTAAAACTTGGCTAAAAATAAGTGTTAAAGGGGCTTAAAATATACACCTAATATATATAACACTTCGCACGCATCAAGCACCCCCCTCAGCATAAAAAAATGATGAAACATTGCAAAATGCTAATCATGTGCTGTTGAAGAAAAGATTCTCTAAAGGGAACACACCTAAAGTCGAAGCCATCATCTCTCTGATTTTGCGGAAGCAATATCCTGAGCTCTCATGGCCTCGTATTTAACCCTTTACAGATATCATCTAGGTATACTCACCTGTAAGACTGAATATTAGGATCTGGATATGGGAGTATATTCTGAGGTGGGACACACGAATAAGTTTAAGTCTCTAAAACATTAATCTCGTATCTCGAAACAGTTGAACTTTGTGTGAAAATTTAAGTGGATCAGTATACTGACAATCTAAGTGAACCGTTTAGAACTTAAAATGTTTAAAGCTTAACGGTGTTGGTGATTTGTCTCATAAACTGATATGATCCTCTTACACAAACTCACAAAAAATATTGTCTGTAAATATTTCTTTACTGCATTTCATTAATATCAAAAATAAAAATAAAAAAAAAATTTCGGAGTGTTTTAGCATAAAATTTTGAAAAATGCAAAAAGATTTTAGACAACTGATGTTGAAAAGCTTATTTTCAAAATTCCGAGTGCTAAACATGATGAACAACAGGGTTTGGAGAGTCTGTTGAAATGAAAAATGTTTTTGAAACGATTAAATGGTTCATTCAGTTGAAACCAAATTTGAATGCTTCATATACAAGTGGTAAGCAGAAAATATAAATTTGTCAAATTTTAAATTTGTGAAATTTACTTTGAGGTAGAGAATGTGCAGGTTACGGCTATGTGAGAGCTAGGTTTTGATTTTGAACATATGAAGACTGAAAAGCAGGAGCAGAGTATGAGCCAGACTGCGATCCCAGCATAACTTAAGGGGGAGTCTGTTAGCAAAAAGAAGTCGTAAGAGCCAGTGTCTGATCCTGAATCTATGATAAAGGGAGTTTGAAGAGAAAGCCAGGATTACAATTCTGGAAATGATCGAGAAAAGAAGGAAATTGATGGTTGGTAAATCAATATTCAAGGGGGAGATTAGTTGATCAAGAGAAGAGATAAAGATTGAGGATGCTTACACTGTCAGATAATTTTGAAAAAGCCCGAAGATTGATCAAGGCTTAAGACTGTTAAGACTCGACACCGAAGACTTCGTCAACATCCAAGGGGGAGTCTGTTGGTGCATATGTCTATCGACTTCGTCTTGTATCGAGTCTTGTAATAGAAATGTTAGATCAGGGCACGTAGTACGAGGGAAATAGGGTTTGTGTGTTGAAAGTTCATTTCGCACGAAATGACATTATGCTATTTCGTGCGAAATCACCTCCCCTATATATACCTGATGTGCTGATTCATTTGTAACGATCTTATTTCCGGTACCGAAGTGCTGCCGACGTGTCATCTGATCTGTAAACGTGTTATATCAATAAAACAAGACAATTAAGAGTGAATCAAGTTGTTACAAAGTCTAATCAATGAATTCCACCTCTGATTAGACCAAGAACTCTTCTAATAGACTCGTTATGATCGTTTCTTGATCCTACAATAACGTTCTAGCCACATCAATTTAATACGTGTCTTGGGCATACAGAGTCCAACAATCTCCCACATGCACAAGATACATGGAAGATTGATGCAAGCAGTAAATGACGCCTAACAACGGTTTACTACCCCTAAAACGTATGACTAAGTGCCATTCAACAACATCATCCCCTTCAAGTCCCTTACTTGAACAAGATTTAGGTGAATCGATCATTTATCCCTTTGTTGCAGATGTCATGTCAAATCCAGAGAGATAGTGTGATCATTCTCTGTTGATTTAACTTTAGCAGGCCTTAGACATCTTACTCTCACCGAATAAGAGGAACAAATCCCATCTTGACTACATACGTCTCTCACAATCACCTTGTACCACACCTGAGCTTAGCCTTATGTACTGTCTTTTTACAGACAGCGAAGAACTAAGTCAAGGTATAATATTTGGTGAATATCAAGACCCAATATGTATCTCAGGTCAGAGGATACTATGATATTCTCCTTTGATCAAATTTACTTATGATCAATCACAAATGATTCCATGCAGTAACATTTGAGAGCAGGTCAGTCCAATATTTGTATCCCATAAATATCTATGAACTTTGGCAGCAACACTTTGCTCTATATTCATACCTAATGAATATCCACCAATCCAAGTTCATAATAGTCTTACATTCATATTTGTTCCCACACGTATGATCGACTACGGACATTTAGAATAAGCAACTTATTCACGGATTTAAACATGCTAAAATGGAACATAACTCAAAATACCATAAAGAGTTATAATAACAGTTGTTCCAATATCCAACTACAAAATAGATCAAATCCAATCACTAAAATATCGAAGTCCTAAGGCACAAGTATGACCTTTCATGCTTTGCCCTTTCAAGGAGCTTCGTGAGTGGATCCGCAATATTTTGATCAGTGTGAACTTTGCGAATACATATCTTTCCCTTTTTCAACTTCATCCTTTATGTAGTTGAAACTCCGCTCAATATGCCTAGTCTTTTGATGTGCACGAGGTTCCTTGATTTGAGCAATCGCACCATCGTTATCACAAAGATCTCTAGGGGTCCTGAATGGTAGAGACTACCCCTAGATCGGAAATAATTCAAGTGGCAGATCCATATGAATTATCTAGATCAATGAAGCGGCAATGTATTCTGATTCTGTAGTGGACAATGCTACCTTGATTGTGATCGAGAATCATCTCGATCAGTTTGGAAACTCGTATCCATGTAACCCTTTACAATGAATTCTGAAACTCGCATCCCTGTAACCCTTTACAACGAGTTCTTCTTCACCAGATCCATATATTAGAAATATATCCTTAGTCCTTCTAAGGTATTTCAATATGCATTTAACAGTCATCCAATGACCATTACTTGGATTTCGCTGGTATCTTCTCGTCATGCCTAAAGCGCATGACATGTCCGTTCTAGTGCATATCATTTCATACATAATGGATCCTATAGTTGTCGCATATGGGATTCCTTTCATTCTTTCTTGCTCATCCTTTGAGCTTGGACATTGAAACGCTTTCAATATTGTCCCCTTTTGAACAGGTACCAAACCTTTCATAAAGGTCTATATCTTGAACCTTTTCAAGATTTTGTCAATGTATGCACTTTGGTATAAACCTATCAAGCACCTTAATCTATCCCTATAGATCTTTATTTCCAAAATATAGGCGGCTTCATCAAAATCCTTAATGGAAAAACAACTTTCAAGCCAGGTTTTTACACCTTCCATGGTTGGAATGTCATTTCCAAATATTAGAATGTCATTGACATCCAATGCTAAGAAAGTGTTGATGCTCCCACTAGCCATCTTATACACACAAGCTTCATCGACGTTCTTGATGAATCCATATTCCCTAATCTCTTCATCAAGACAGTGATTCTGACCTCTAGATGCTTGTTTCAATCCATAGATTGATATCTTTAACTTGCATACTTTGTCAGGATGTTTTGGATTGACAAAACCTTCTGGTTGAACTATATAGACATCTTCCTCAAGATATCAATTAAGGAAAGCTGTTTTGACATCCATTTTCCAAATCTTATAATCATATTATGCAGGTATGGCAAATAATATCCTAATTGACTTTAGCATCGCCACAGGCGAGAAGGTCTCATCATAATCAACCTTTTGAGTTTGAGTGAAACCTTTTGCTATAAGTCTCACTTTATAAGTATCCAAGTTACCATGCATATCGGTTTTCTTCCTGAAAACCCACTTACTTCCAACTACTTTGGAGTTAAGAGGTAGTATAACCAATTCCCAAACTTGATTGTCATACATGGATTGCATCTCTACGTTCATGGCTTCAAGCCATTTGTCACAATCGGATTTTGACATTGCATCATGGTATGTGGTAGGTTCATCCGAATCTACCATGTAGCATCCATCCATGAAAAATCCATATCTTTCAGGTGGACTACTAATTCTACCAGATCTGCGAACGTTTTGTGTGCTTTGATCAACCACGTGATCGTTTTCAACAACCACTTGTTGATGCTAGTTTTAACCAAACGTGTATCGGCTTGTGGTTCTTGATCCTCATCAAGATCCATTGTTCTACAAATTCCTTCCACAAGGAACTTAGCTTCCAAGAACTCAGCCTTTCGAGCAACAAATACCTTTTTCTCTGTTGGATCGTAGAATTAATATCCTATATCATCTTTAGGATAACCTACAAAGATACTGAGACATCTGTGCCTCTACGATCATCATACAAATACGAATCCAATGAAATCTTTTGTTTCATTCTTGGTATTTGTACAAATACATGTGACATTTGCACATGTCAATTCTTGTTCAATTTCGAGCTCTTAATCACTTTCTAGAAAGTTATACACAAACTGTTATGTAAACGTAATCAGTTTAACGCAAAAAACACTATGGAACAGTGATTTAAACTTAACATACCTTAAATAACCTTTACATAACTTAGAAATAAGTTTTGAAGGGTTTGGTATGTCAAAAACAAGTTTATTCGATCACAGGGACTATTTACGTCAAACTGCAAAAGTATGCCGATTCGCGTAGAAACGAACACTCCGGAACAAGATCATAAGCTAAACATACCCTAAATACCCTTTACATAGCATAGAAATAAGTTTTGAGGGGTTCGGTATGCGAAAATACGCTTATTTGATCACAGGGGCTAAAAGCATCAAAACTGTGAAAGTTGCATATACGTGCATATCTCGTGTTCCGACCATATCCGGACATCCAAAAATTTTTGTAATCATTAAAATATTGTATTTTAGTGATGGGAATGCAAAAACTTCATATGTTTTGCAATTTGGGTCATTTACGCGTCCTTTACGATTTCCGTCGTAATTAACCAAAAAACGCAATCGTACGACCAAAAGAACTGGCATTTGTGACATTTTTTAGCATAATTCAAGTTAAATATACTTTAACTTCATCATGGAGCTTGAAAATGGGCTTGACGGGTGTTAGAAGTGCTAAAATGCGACAAACCAAGCACAGGGACTAAAACTGTCAAATTGCAAAAATGGCTGGTCTGCAGGTCCCATACGGACCGTATGGGGATGTGCTTATGGTCCGTAAGCATGTGCCAGCACAACAGAATCCATAATCTTCAAAATCAGCTGCAGAACTTGGTTTTAATCTTGGTTTCTTGATCTTGTGGGCTGGTTTGTGTGCTCTCCAAGTCCCCCAATCAATGCCCAACATGTGTATGCTCATGATCATGCTTTGATTAACTCAAAAACACATGGAAATCATCCAATGGTACTTGAATTCCTATAAATAGCAAGGCTCTTCATCATTCAAACTTGCTCATCTTCATTTTCTTCTCACATCTGCTCTATTGAGGCTACCACACTTAGTTGGAGGCCTCAAATCTGAGTTTTCTTAGTCATCTTTCCAAGCTTAGGACTCTTGAGTGTTCTTTCATGCTTGGTTATCTATTTCAAGCATGAAAGTCAAACAGTGTTTGACTTTCAGCTTTGACCATGATTTTGTCAAGACAAAGTTCGTTTAAAATTTGCAACGTGAGCGTAATCACGATGGTTATAGTCCCTTGCGACTATACCTACTGATTCCCACGTTGACTAGTCGAAGTGACGAGTCAAGTTTCGGTCAAAATGCACGATTATGTGCATTTTGCAACGAAACTATTTTCGGGTATCAAAACTGTCGCAACCCCCAACCCCTGCCTCGGGAGGCGGGCGGCAGCGGCCTACTCAGAGATGGTGGTATCGGTATTTATCAATTTGGCAGTGGAAATTACATCAGGACCGTAGTTAGGAAATTTTTTATCTGAGTAAAATACTACATTTTTATAATATTAAACACATGGGAAATTCCCAAGTTTGCATTACAAACATTTTATAGGGATAAACCCTATTTTACTAAATAAAAACATCTTCTTTATTTTGGTAACTTTATATAGCCACTTTTCCAAGCCTTCAGTGCTGTCCAGCTGGCTTCTATTTGGCTTTCACATTTTGTTACCTGAAACGCGTTTAAAAATATTTTGTCAGTGGGAAATACTGGTGAGTGAATCCTAATTTAATCAAGACAGGTAAAACCGTTTACAGCATTGAGGACGATCTCGCAATTACATTTGTTTATTTTTCTACTTTAATTGTCACCCATGGTACTGTTAACCCGACTTGTGGTCATGTTACTACTCACAGTGTAGTAACAAATTTTGTATACAAAACCCCAACATACCGGCGATAAGTGTAGAATCACAAATACTCAATCACTGTTAATTATAATGTAAAAACAATTGAGGTTTTGTAAAAACAATTTGCAAAAAGGAGGATTACTCACATTGCTATCTTAGATTATTTCCTGTGGCTTCCTGGCTATAATCTATAAATTTTAAATAATGCACACGCGTTAGTATAATAACCCAAATTTACATTAGTTATACCCTCCCCGAGACACAACTCCAACGACTACGTCGGGCAGAGCCTCGACAGCCGTTACGGAGCACTAGATCAATCAGACAGCATATCTAATACATAACCGGGGGTCAAAATATTACAACGAGGCAGAACTTCGCTATTTTAGTAGGTATAATACACGATTATAATTCCTAATAGTCAGAGAATTGAGAGATCGAGAAAGATTTTGAACGGTTTGCAACTGAAGTCGATCGATCCTATCTATAGGGTCTGACCATGACTTCCTCGTGGCCCGCGTAAACAGAAGGCAAGGCCTTCGCGGCCTGCGACGTAGAGTATGTAGGCCCTAGCTTGATCGACTCACAAGTGTAGGTCTGCCACGATCGTGCCACGTGGCGGCTCCGGGAGCGGCCTTGTGGCCTAGCTGTCGCGGCCCACGGCAGAGCTAGCCAAAGGCTTCGCGGCCCGCGAGCGCCTATATTTTCTTGTTTTTATTTTATTTTTAATTATATAAAGGTAGTTAGGGCCTATTTGCGTATACGGGGTGCATTTTAAGACGTGTAAGGATATTCTAAATATATTAGGGTGTCGGAAATAATTTTGGGAGGGTTGTTATATCCTCCCCACCTTGTTTTAGAACTCGTCCTCGAGGTCTACTGGAACAGGTGTGGATATTTCCTCTGCATCTCTGATTCAAGTTCCCAAGTGTATTCTGGTCCTCTCTTGGAATCCCATTTTACTTTGACTAGAACTAGTCTTTTGTGTTTAAGATTCTTGACTTTTCTGTCATCAATCTGCAGAGGATTTTCTACAAACTTAAGCTTTTCATTTACCTCTATGTCCTTAAGAGGTACTACCAGCGATTCATTGGCTAAGCACTTTTTGAGATTACATACATGAAATACATCATGTATTCCTGCCATTTCTTCTGGCAGTTGTAGCTAATAAGCTACTGGTCCTATCATTCTGATAATCTCAAAAGGTCCAATATACCTGGGGCTTAGCTTTCCTCTTTTGATGAATCTTACCACTCCTTTCCAAGGAGAAAATTTTAATAAAACTTTATCTCCTACCTGAAATTCCAATGGCTTTCATCTGTTATCTGCATAACTCTTTTGTCTATCACGTGCTGCTTTCAGTCTATCCTTGACTTGGATGATTTTTTCTGTTGTTTCTTGTACTATCTCGGGTCCAGATAGTTGCTTTTCTCCAATTTCTGCCCAACAGACTGGAGTTCGGCACTTTCGTCCATAAAGTGTTTCGAATGGTGCAGCATTAATACTGGTATGATAGCTATTTTATAAGAGAATTCTATTAATGGTAGATGATCGTCCCAATTACCTTCGAAATCAATTACACAAGCCCTAAGCATATCTTCCATTGTCTGAATTGTCCTTTCGCTTTGTCCGTCCATTTGAGGATGATAAGCAGTGCTTAGATTCAACTTGGTTCCCATTGCTTTTTGGAAACTTGTCCAAAAATGAGAGGTAAAACGGCTATCACTATCAGAAAAAATTGATAAAGGAATTCCATGTAATGAAACTACTTCATTTACATATAACTTAGCTAACTGTTCCATACTAAAAGTCTCCTTCATTGGCAAGAAATGAGCTGACTTAGTTAGCCTGTCTACAATCACCCAGATTGTATCATTACCTTTTCTTGTCTTGGGTAATTTGGTAACAAAATCCATTGTTATCGATTCCCACTTCCACACCGGCATTTCTAACTGCTGCAATAAAACTGAGGGTTTCTGATGTTCAGCTTTAACTTGTGAACAAGTTAGACACTTAGAAACATAAGCTGCTATATCCTTTTTCATTCCTATCCACCAAAAATTCTTCCTTAAATCTTGGTACATTTTATCACTTCCAGGGTGCATTGTATACTTAGACTTATGGGCTTCCTCTAATATTTGGTGGCGTAGGTTTCCTCGTTTAGGTACCCAGATCCTTTTCTTATGGAATCTCCAAATTCCATCTACTCCTTGTTCTAATTCTTTAATCATTCCTTTCAAATTTTCAGTATCATCCTTGATTACTGATTCTTGTGCTTCTCTAATCTGGTCATTTAAATCTACTTGTCGATTTAATTTAAGAGAACGTACCCTTTTTGGTTTTTTCATGATACTTTCAACTTAAAGCATCGGCTACTACATTTTCCTTTCCTGCATGATACTGAATATTACAATCGTAGTCACTAAGAATCTCCATCCAGCTTCTCTGTCTCATATTTAACTCCTTTTGCCCAAAAACATATCTTAAACTTTTATGATCGGTGAAAATGGTAAACTTACTACCATAAAGGTAATGTCTCCAAATTTTAAGGGCAAAAATTATGGCTCCTAATTCTAAATCATGGGTTAAATAATTTTCTTCATGATTCTTAAGTTGTCTAGATGCATAGGCTATAACCTTTTGTCGTTGCATCAATACACATCCATAACCTAACTTAGATGTGTCACAATAGACTACAAAGTCTTCAGTTCCTTTTGGTAATGCTAGTATGGGTGCGTTGGTTAATCTTTGCTTAAGAATTTTAAAGGCTTCTTCTTGTTTTGGTCCCCATTCAAACTTAACGGATTTACAAGTTAGCTTAGTTAAGGGAATGGCTATTCTAGAAAAATCTCGGATAAATCGTCTATAATATCCGGCCAGTCCTAGAAAACTTCTAACTTCTGTTGGTGATTCAGGGGTTTTCCATTTAGTAATTGCCTCAATCTTTGTGGGATCCACATGAATTCCTTCATGGTTGACTAAATGTCCAAGAAACTGTACTTCTTCTAACCAAAACTCACACTTTGAAAACTTGGCATAAAGCTTTTCTTTTCTCAATAGACTTAGGAGTGCATGTAGGTGTGCCGCATGTTCCTCTTTACTCTTAGAGTAAATGAGAATATCATCTATAAAGACAATTATGAATTTATCCAAATATGGCTTACATATTCGGTTCATCATGTCCATAAATGCGGTTGGGGCATTGGTTAAACCAAATGGCATGACAGTAAATTCATAATGGCCATACCTTGTTCTAAAAGAGGTCTTAGGAATGTCCTCTTCCTGTACCTTTAATTGATGATATCCTGAGCGTAAATCGATCCTAGAAAAGAATCGAGCTCCTTGTAACTGATCAAACAAATCATCGATTCGCGGTAATGGGTACCGGTTTTTAATCGTGACTTTATTCAATTCACGATAATCAATGCACATACGCATTGACCCATCTTTCTTTTTGACAAATAAGATCGGTGCTCCCATGGCGATGTAGTAGCCGATGCTTTAAGTATCATGGATGATACAAGGACCGTTCATAAATTCCTTCATGCTTAGTAAATTGTTTTAAGGTTACCTTGAGCTGCGTTTCCTCCAGACGAATCTCCATTCCCATTACGCCTAGCGTTGGTTGGTCCTCCAATGTCTTGAGTACGGTTCGCCTCGTATTGGGCGATAGCAGCGGAGATCCTTTCCTCCAGTAGAGCGTTCAGCTCTTCAGCAGTTCTTGGCAGTGGGGGAGGAGGAGGTTGATCGTCATTGCGAGCATTCACAGCTTTCTTGGGTGCCATGTTCTGACAGAACATAACACAACAGGGTTAGATATTTGTTTGATATCGTCACACTAGACAGTAGTATCATATATATTCACAGGTATATATACCACATAAGTGACATCAAACAATTATTACTCTAGCAAAGTACTTAGTAGGCTTGCACTGAGGGAATCTATACGTGACAAGACTTGCTGTGATTTTTGTGCACTGAATTCCATAATTATGTATGCATCCATAATTACGTAACTCCTTGCACAGTCCACACAGTTCGTTTCATCCTCGTATTTCTTCCTTCAGATGGGCCATTGCTTTCAGATAAAGTCACGTATACTTGTGACATTCTACTTCTAGTACATGATAATTATCACGCATAATTGCAAGTAATTTCTAGTCAACGACAAGTGCTACTCAAGTGCACTCTAAGTCTCGTAGTGTCTTTTCTAGACTCATGTAGACAGTTTCAGGCAGTGGATGTCGCGGGACGTTTTATGCAATGAAAACTTTTTTTTTTGAAAATTGTTTTCGTGAATGGATCCTAGAGATTGTAGACTAGACTCGAGAAGGAATCCTGGTTCACTACAATCGCTGCTCTGATACCAATCTGTCACACCCCTTTCTGCGGCGGAAGCACGAGGTGTGATCATGAAAGGTTCTCATTGCATACGAAAGGTAAACATACTACATGCTCATGAAAATAACTTCAAATACCATAATTTGAAAACATAAGGTAGCGTTTACATCGCTAAGTCGCATAAAACATTGTCTTAAAAGTTTACAACTTTATTTAAAGATAAACATAGGCGACATCCACGAGCATGGGTAAGACCGCGCGCACATCCACTTCTAGTTACCTGAAATACATGTAAGTTTTGGAAAACGTCAACATAATGTTGGTGTGAATTCATGCAGTTTTCGTTTTTAACGCTTGTATACTTTGTATAAAAATCATGGTATGTATTTGTTAAATCACGTATTCAAGTATAAATCAAGTATTTCCATATGTATCAAGTGTTAATGGGTTGCAAAGCCATTAACATGTGACACGACATAGGAAGTCACCAACCCATAGGCATTTTTCTATAGTCGATTCACGACTGAGACACAAAAACACTACTTGGTTCTAGTTGTCACCAAGAGTGGGGCTGCCCTGAACCCATTAGATCTAACCTTTTGTTATGCGGTCTAGGTATGTACACGATTAATGGTGCTTATGGTACCCTATTCGTGACACGATTTCTCGTATCAATTCTTGGCACTAGTTGTCGCCAAGATTACTTCTCGTTTTAGTACATATCATACCATTTTGTAAATACAGGAGTATTAGTAACATGTATTTCACCCCCGAAGTTAAAAATCTGAAAACAGTTAAGAGAAAAGGGGGAGCATGAACTCACAACTTTGCGTTCCTTGCGTCGTAAACTTCACCGGATTTGCTTAATTAACGTCGTAACCTATACGCGTTTTCTTATCGTTAGTCACTAGACTTGCGTCACACAAGTACAGTCACTCTCTTTTGTGTATATTCTTGTGTTAAAAATATTCTATATTTTTAACTACGTATCTTACTTATATTATTTTTTTCTAAAATTATTATAAGTATCTCGTGTTTTGCACTTTGCACCCGAATTATGTATTTTGTATGTTGTATGTGTATTTTTATGTTTATACTCCTCATGAGTATTTAGTGTATTTTTTTGAAGTCTTAACACACTAGCACGTATAACACCTACTACATACACTTAGCACACACGTTGGTGATAAAATAATATATATTTTTTTTTCTAAAAATATACATACTTATATCCATTTTTATTCTTGAAGAAATCCTCATTTCTTATCACCAAAAATTAGGGAAACCTTAGTAATATTCTTAAATACATTTTTAGGGAATAAGTTTCTCAAAAACTTATATTTTTCTAAGTGTCAAAATTTATAAAAATTTTGGCAGAGTTTCCCCTAAAAATGGAGGTTTCCCATGTTTTCAAAACATGTGTTTATTTTCTTTTAAAATCAACAACAATATCAACAACAATCAACAACAATCTTTATTTATCAAACTTGTCAAAACAAGCACATATCACAACTTATGAACTTGAAAGTTTGTAAAAAAAATATGTAGTAACTTACTAGCACATTTAGTAAGTCTTGTTACCTTTAAAAAATAAGTTTAGTTTCTTAAAAACTTTATTTTTAAAAAGTATGTATTTTCCCATCTTCTAGTCTCATTTTCCAAAAATAATTCTTCTTGTATTTTTCTTGTTACACATGTGTATCTTTACTTTATTAACCACCAAAAAATAAGGTTTACTTGTTTAAGAACCAAGATTTAGCAAAACTTGTATTTTTAACTTGGTTCTTTTGAAAGACCACTTGTAGATCTTTAGATCTACTAGTTTAGAACTTCATTTTATAAGAAAAATCGTTTTTACACAAGTTCATGTTTAGTGTGTAGTAGTGTTTCATCATTTAACCCCTTTTCATACTTTAACAAACTCTATGCCATGATTCTTGAACATGACTAATCCGGGTTAGATGATGATCCGAGCTACCACAACATAGATCGGCACTAAATAATCACCACAAAACAAGTCTTACAAGTTTTACACAACATTATAGTTTTTATCCAACTTATTTCTCATTCTTGTAAACTTTTAGTATGTGATTTAGTATGTTCATGATTTTCATCCAACAAAACTCTTATTAACCACTCTAGATAAGATCAAGAAGGTCTTTAGGGTCACTTACTACTAGCACAAGGCAAGGGAAGAAACAAGATGTAAATGAGGTGGATAAAAGCAAATGGAGAAGGTCCTTCAAGATCCGCTTGCACCGAGCTTCGTTAATGACCTTCTTACACCTATGTATGCTCTTAAAATGGTTGAGGATGATCAAGTAATGGTGGTGGTGTCTTGGTGGGTTTCGGCCGAACACACAAAGAAAGGGAGAGAAGAAAGAAATTTTTGTTAAGTGTTTAGTGATTGTGGATGCTTATCTCTCATACATACTTATGGACCATCACATACTAATATCCATGGTGTAATGTGTAGTCTAGATATGGAACAAGAGGGATTATTTTAATCAAATATGTAAGAGGGTGTCCCCTCATTCTAACCGAAATCGTTGGGGGGGGGGGGGGGTTCATGGGTTGGTTTCTAACTAATTAGTTAAGTAGTCTAGTTATGTTAATTAGATGTTCAAGACTAGTGTCATGTGTGTTGTAATTTACAACGGGTGTTAGGGTACTCGGGGACCCTAACTGGCTTAGAAAAATAAAAACAATGCTTCTAGCATTATTTTGGTGTTTCGGGTAAAATCCGGTTGTTCGGTTAGGTACCGATTCGTTAAAGCGCTAAATTACACTTTTTAGTGTCTTTTAAGTACCTTTCTTGTACTCTTTCAATTCCCAACACTTAGGGAAATATTCTGGATGATAAAACGACACTTCTGCAAAATATTCATATGTTTAAATGCTGAATTATTGCTGAATTATATAAATTCTGCACTTAAAGTGCGTTTGGGGTGCTTTTTAGTGCTTATTTTTGCTTTCGTATTGCATATATATTAAACCCTTGTATGTACTCTTGGGTTTTAATGCATTCTCGTTGTTGGACCTACACCTAGGCCTCAATTCTAATGTCTGACTGCTTTCTGCAGTTCTGTTGACACAGTATGTCTTACCGGTGAGTTTACTATTATTTCTGACACAACGTTCTCGTTTATGCATAAAGCAATATTTTGTAGTATACAACATGCATGAATTCACTTGTTTAGTATGCAATCAGACATTGCTGACAATTAAGCACATAATTGTAGTCATTAAATAATGATCAAAGTGTACGGAAATTACCGGTTTGGTGCCAGTTGTCACAATCTCCCCCCGTTAAAAGAATTTTGTCCCGAAATTCAGGCTGAACTAACTCTCGATGGAGTCTTCTTGAATAGGTGGGGATACTTTTTCTTGAACTGGTCTTCACGTTCCCATGTGTACTCGGGTCCGTGCTTAGAGCTCCAACGTACTTTGACAAGTTTTACGCTGCTCCTCCTGGTCTTGTTGACTTTCCAGTCGGTAACCTCAACAGGTTGTTCTGTAAATCGGAGGGCTTCATCAATATGCACTTCATCCATTTGGGATGATCACGCTTTCTTGTGTTGGACTCTTCTTCAGGTTGGATACATGAAACGTATCATGTACTCCATTAAGTTCTTCCGGTAACTCCAATTTGTATACCACGGTACCAACTCTTTTCAATATTCTGAATGGTCCGATGTATCGTGGATTTAGCTTTCCGCGCTTTCCAAATCTGACTACGCCCTTCCAAGGTGAGACTTTTAACAACACTTTGTCTCCTACCTTGAATTCTACTGATTTTCTTTTCGGATCAGCGTAGCTCTTTTGTCGATCTCGAGCCGCCTTAATGCGCTCTCGGATCTGCGCAATCTTGTCGGTTGTCTCTTGTACAAGTTCAGGGCCAACCATACGTTTATCTCCGGCATCTGCCCAACATAAGGGCGATCGGCATTTGCGGCCATACAGAGCTTCGAACGGTGCGGCTTTTATGCTCGTATGATAGCTGTAATTGTTGGAAAACTCAACTAGAGGTAGATGAGTATCCCAGCTGCCGCCTAGATCCATGACACATGCGCGAAGCATATCTTTTAACGTTTGTATAGTCCGTTCGCTCTGGCCGTCTGTTTGCGGATGGAATGCCGTGCTTAGATCTAACTGAGATCCAAAGGCTTCCTGAAATGATTGCCAGATTCTTGAGACAAAGCGTCCATCTCTGTCTGAAATGATTGAGATTGGCACTCCATGACGTGCCACAATTTCTCTTAAGTATATTTCAGCAAGCTTTCCAGTGCTGTCTTTTTCTCGGATCGGTAGGAAGTGCGCAGACTTCGTTAATCGATCAACTATTACCCATATCATATCGTGCCCTCTCGGGGTCCTGGGTAATTTCGTTATGAAGTCCATCGAGATTTGTTCCCACTTCCACACGGGAATCTCCGGTTGTTGTAGTAGGCCGGACGGTTTCTGAAATTCTGCTCTAACCTTGGCACAGGTTAGGCATTTTCCAACATAAACAGCAACGTCGCTTTTGAGTCTCGGCCACCAATAGTATTCTTTCAAATCTTGATACATTTTATCTGATCCTGGATGGATCGAGTATCTCGATTTATGCGCTTCATTAAGGATGACTTCTCGTATGCCTCCATAAAGCGGAACCCAAATACGCTTCTTAAAGTATAAGGCTCCCTCTTCGTTTGGCACCATATATTTCAATGCACCCCGGAGGTATTCAGCTTTACGGTTCTCTTCTTTAAGAGCTTCTTGTTGTGCATCACGAATGCGTGCAGTGAGGTTCGTTCGAATCGTCATTTCCAATGCTCGAACCCTTAGGGTCTTAACCCTTTCTTTTCGGCTCAACGCGTCCGCTACAACGTTCGCCTTTCCAGGATGGTACTTAATCTCACAGTCATAATCATTCAGCAGCTCAACCCAACGTCGCTGGCGCATATTCAATTCCTTCTGATCAAATATGTGTTGTAAGCTTTTGTGATCTGTGAAAATTGTACATCGAGTACCATATAAATAGTGTCGCCAGATCTTCAAGGCGAATACCACTGCACCTAGTTCCAAGTCGTGCGTGGTGTAATTTCTCTCGTGAACCTTCAGATGTCTTGAAGCGTAAGCGATGACTTTTTGGCGTTGCATGAGCACGCAACCCAAGCCTTATCGTGAGGCGTCGCAGTATACCACGAAGTCTTCAGTGCCTTCGGGTAATGATAGTATCGGTGCATCGCAGAGCTTGTTCTTAAGTAGCTGAAAGGCTTCTTCCTGTTTGTGACCCCAGTCGTATTTCTTGTCTTTCTGTGTAAGGGTTGTTAGCGGTTGAGCTATATTTGAGAAATTCTCAATGAATCGCCGATAGTAGCCCGCTAAGCCCAAAAATTGGCGAACTTCAGTTGGGGTCTTGGGAGCTTCCCAATTCTTTACTGCTTCTATCTTGGACGGGTCTACATGAATGCCCTTCTCATTCACAACGTGACCAAGAAATTGTACTTCGCGAATCCAAAATTCGCATTTCGAGAACTTCGCATAAAGCTTCTCTTTCTTCAGTAGTTCCAAGATGGTTCTGAGATGTTGCTCGTGCTCTTCTTTCGTTCGCGAGTAAATCGGGATATCATCGATAAATACAATCACGAATTTATCGAGATATGGTTTGTATACGCGGTTCATCAGATCCATAAAGACCGCTGGCGCGTTCGTCAATCCAAATGGCATCACAAGAAATTTGTAGTGCCCATAGCGTGTTCTGAATGCAGTCTTTGGCACGCTTTCATCTTGGATTCTCAGCTGATGGTATCCAGATCGAAGGTCGATCTTGGAATAGTAGCTTGATCCTTGCAGTTGATCAAATAAGTCATCAATCCTCGGTAGCGGATACCGATTCTTGATCATGAGCTTGTTCAGTTCCCTGTAATCGATACACATCCGCAGTGATCCATCCTTCTTCTTCACGAATAATACTGGAGCTCCCCAGGGTGAGAAGCTTGGCCTTATGAATCCTTTACCCAACAACTCCTGAAGTTGTGTAGATAATTCTTGCATTTCGGATGGCGCAAGTCGATAAGGTGCCTTGGCTACAGGAGCAGCTCCTGGAACCAAGTCTATACGGAACACGACTTGTCTTTGCGGAGGTAGTCCTGGCAGATCTTCAAGGAACACATAAGGAAATTCCTTCACCACAGGAATGTCTTCGAGTTTTGGCTCCACAGCCTTCTTGTCTATAACGTGTGCTAGGAAAGCGACGCACCCTTTCCTCAAGCATTTCTGTGCCTTCATACAACTGATGATTCGAAGAGGCGCGTCTCGTTTTTCTCCATGCACGATGAGAGTTTCACCATTCGCTAAAGGGATGCGAATGATTTTCTCATGACAAATAACTTCAGCTTTGTTCTTGGACAACCAGTCCATTCCGACTACTACATCGAAGCTACCCAATTGAATAGGTAAGAGGTCTATGCTAAATCTTCGTTCACCAAGTTCTAGTGTGCAGCCTCTAACAACTTCGCCCAATTCAACAAGTTTACCATTGGCTAGTTCTATGGAATAAGGAATTTCTAATCTACTAGATTCTATTCCAAGTATGCGTTTAAATTCCACAGACATGAAACTATAATCGGCGCCAGTGTCGAATAATATGGATGCAAAGTGATTGTTAATGAGGAACGTACCGTTGACCACATTAGGGTCCTCGCGTGCGTCCCTTGCTCCAATTACAAATGCTCGGGCCTGAGCATTGTTTCTCTCTGGGCAGTCCTTCATGAAATGATCTTTGCTTCCACATCTGAAGCATCCTTGGTTTCGCCCATTCCCGTTACCAGCACCATTTCCATTTCCACCATTGTTCCTATCATCAGCCCCATTACGATTTCCATTCCTGTTCCTCTTACTCCAGCAGTCTTCAGTGCGGTGACCCAACTTTCCACACTTGTCACACTTTGAGATGTGACAAGCTCCCTCGTGATGGCGTTTACACCGATGGCATTTGGGCAAGGTGCCCAGGTATCCCCTTGCTGGAGCGTTGTTCATGGCTGCAAGAGATTTCGCCCCTTGAGGCGGGTTAGGGTCACGCTTCTTGTTGGAACCTTTGTTGTTACGAGTTGCTTGATTCAAGTTTGCAATTTTCCTCTTCTTGTCGCCAGACGACTCAGCATGCGTCTCGGCATTTTCTGTGGGGTTCAGTGATAGCTTCTTCATTCGAACACAATCTTCAGTAAGGCTGACAACCAGAGTTACAGCCTCGGTGATTGTTTGTGGTTTGGCCGACGTCACCATGCCACGAAACTCTGAGGCCAGTCCCCAAATGTAGCGTTCAACGCGCTTGAATTCGGGAGTCACCATGTAGGGAAGCACTCTAGACAGATCGTGGAACCTTCGAGTGTAACCATTAATGTCAGCACCTTCCATAGTCAAGTGCCAGAATTCCGTTTCCAGCCTTTGGAGTTCGCCACGAGAGCAGTACTTCTCTCTCATTCTTTCCTTCAGTTCATCCCAAGTTAGGCCATAAGCGACATCATCGCCCACGGTTTGGACTTGCAGGTTCCACTAAGTCAGAGCTTCATCGACAAACAACCCAGTAGCAAAGGTGACTTGTTGATCCGCGGTACACTTGCTCATGCGGAAAGTAGCTTCAGTCTTCTCCGTCCAGCGCACAAATGCTACTGCACCTCCTGTGCCATCATAGTTCATCGGCTTGCAGTCGAGGAACTGCTTGAAAGTGCAGCCTGGAATTAACCCAACCAATTCACTTATGAGCAATCGAAGAAATAATGAAACAAGGAACGTTCATAAATTCCTTCATGCTTAGTAAATTGTTTTAAGGTTACCTTGAGCTGCGTTTCCTCCAGACGAATCTCCATTCCCATTACGCCTAGCGTTGCTTGGTCCTCCACTGTCTTGAGTACGGTTCGCCTCGTATTGGGCGATAGCAGCGGAGATCCTTTCCTCCAGTAGAGCGTTCAGCTCTTCAGCAGTTCTTGGCAGTGGGGGAGGAGGAGGTTGATCGTCATTGCGAGCATTCACAGCTTTCCTGGGTGCCATGTTCTGACAGAACATAACACAACAGGGTTAGATATTTGTTTGATATCGTCACACTAGACTGTAGTATCATATATATTCACAGGTATATATACCACATAAGTGACATCAAACAATTATTACTCTAGCAGAGTACTTAGTAGGCTTGCACTGAGGGAATCTATACGTGACAAGACTTGCTGTGATTTTTGTGCACTGAATTCCATAATTATGTATGCATCCATAATTACGTAACTCCTTGCACAGTCCGCACAGTTCGTTTCATCCTTGTATTTCTTCCTTCAGATGGGCCATTGCTTTCAGATAAAGTCACGTATACTTGTGACATTCTACTTCTAGTACATGCTAATTATCACGCATAATTGCAAGTAATTTCTAGTCAACGACAAGTGCTACTCAAGTGCACTCTAAGTCTCGTAGTGTCTTTTCTAGACTCATGTAGACAGTTTCAGGCAGTGGATGTCGCGGGACGTTTTATGCAATGAAAACTTTTTTTTTTTTTGAAAATTGTTTTCGTGAATGGATCCTAGAGATTGTAGACTAGACTCGAGAAGGAATCCTGGTTCACTACAATCGCTGCTCTGATACCAATCTGTCACACCCCTTTCTGCGGCGGAAGCACGAGGTGTGATCATGAAAGGTTCTCATTGCATACGAAAGGTAAACATACTACATGCTCATGAAAATAACTTCAAATACCATAATTTGAAAACATAAGGTAGCGTTTACATCGCTAAGTCGCATAAAACATTGTCTTAAAAGTTTACAACTTTATTTAAAGATAAACATAGGCGACATCCACGAGCATGGGTAAGACCGCGCGCACATCCACTTCTAGTTACCTGAAATACATGTAAGTTTTGGAAAACGTCAACATAATGTTGGTGTGAATTCATGCAGTTTTCGTTTTTAACGCTTGTATACTTTGTATAAAAATCATGGTATGTATTTGTTAAATCACGTATTCAAGTATAAATCAAGTATTTCCATATGTATCAAGTGTTAATGGGTTGCAAAGCCATTAACATGTGACACGACATAGGAAGTCACCAACCCATAGGCATTTTTCTATAGTCGATTCACGACTGAGACACAAAAACACTACTTGGTTCTAGTTGTCACCAAGAGTGGGGCTGCCCTGAACCCATTAGATCTAACCTTTTGTTATGCGGTCTAGGTATGTACACGATTAATGGTGCTTATGGTACCCTATTCGTGACACGATTTCTCGTATCAATTCTTGGCACTAGTTGTCGCCAAGATTACTTCTCGTTTTAGTACATATCATACCATTTTGTAAATACAGGAGTATTAGTAACATGTATTTCACCCCCGAAGTTAAAAATCTGAAAACAGTTAAGAGAAAAGGGGGAGCATGAACTCACAACTTTGCGTTCCTTGCGTCGTAAACTTCACCGGATTTGCTTAATTAACGTCGTAACCTATACGCGTTTTCTTATCGTTAGTCACTAGACTTGCGTCACACAAGTACAGTCACTCTCTTTTGTGTATATTCTTGTGTTAAAAATATTCTATATTTTTAACTACGTATCTTACTTATATTATTTTTTTCTAAAATTAATACAAGTATCTCGTGTTTTGCACTTTGCACCCGAATTATGTATTTTGTATGTTGTATGTGTATTTTTATGTTTATACTCCTCATGAGTATTTAGTGTATTTTTTTGAAGTCTTAACACACTAGCACGTATAACACCTACTACATACACTTAGCACACACGTTGGTGATAAAATAATATATATTTTTTTTTCTAAAAATATACATACTTATATCCATTTTTATTCTTGAAGAAATCCTCATTTCTTATCACCAAAAATTAGGGAAACCTTAGTAATATTCTTAAATACATTTTTAGGGAATAAGTTTCTCAAAAACTTATATTTTTCTAAGTGTCAAAATTTATAAAAATTTTGGCAGAGTTTCCCCTAAAAATGGAGGTTTCCCATGTTTTCAAAACATGTGTTTATTTTCTTTTAAAATCAACCACAATATCAACAACAATCAACAACAATCTTTATTTATCAAACTTGTCAAAACAAGCACATATCACAACTTATGAACTTGAAAGTTTGTAAAAAAAATATGTAGTAACTTACTAGCACATTTAGTAAGTCTTGTTACCTTTAAAAAATAAGTTTAGTTTCTTAAAAACTTTATTTTTAAAGAGTATGTATTTTCCCATCTTCTAGTCTCATTTTCCAAAAATAATTCTTCTTGTATTTTTCTTGTTACACATGTGTATCTTTACTTTATTAACCACCAAAAACAAGGTTTACTTGTTTAAGAACCAAGATTTA
>JARYGA010032938.1:0-28922 GCA_030545235.1 Helianthus tuberosus | reverse complement strand
AGGATCTGAACTTGTTGTTCCTGAATGAGGATCCTTGCTTTTCCTGCTTTGAGGATCCTGCTAACCTCTCCTGGATCCTCTTGTCATCCTCTAGCCGAATGAACCTAAGTGCTCGGGTTCTTACCTCATCTAAGTTCCTGCATGGTGTCATAACAAGATCATCATACAATGACGAATCCCTAAGCAGCCCCATTTTAAAGGCCTCAACAGCCGTGGCTATATCTAAGTTGGGAATGTCTAAAGATTCTTTACTGAATTTGGTAATGTAATCCCTTAATGATTCATTATGACCCTGGGTTATCCTGTATAGATCACTAGTTAATCGTTCAAATTTTCTACTACAAGAAAACTGATTATTAAACAGGTTAACTAGATTAGCAAATGAGGTAATAAAGTAGGGGGGAGACTTAGCAGCCATTTGAGAGCTGATCCAGTAAGAGTGGATCCGAATCCCTTGCACATGCATGCTTCCTTTAACCTTTCTGGGATTGGATTGATCTCCATCCTCTCCCTGTATTGTGCTATATGCTCCTCAGGATCCGTCGAACCATCATACAGCTTCATTGTGGGCACATGGAACCTCTTGGGTATCTCAGCATCACAGATTGGTGGTGCAAAACGAGATATCTTGTGGCTCCCATCTGCAATCTCTGGGATAGGTTTGACCACTCCTGGAACACTTGATATCATATCTTTTAGCTTTTGCAATTCTCTGGCCATGGCATGATTGATACCTGGATCCTGCATAAGACCATGGTTAGTAGTATAAGAATTATTAAAAATGTTACCTCCCATCGGATTCAAATTAGGAAGAATGGATGTTAATCCATATTGTTGGGGCTCTGGAATGATCGAGAGATCAGTAGAAGCATTGGTCTGCATTGGAATAAAATTTCCCTGATGGACATCTGAACTTCCTGTTTGCAAACTCCTCAAGGATCCTGGCATCTGGAAGGATCCCTGAAATTGGGACGATCCTGGAACAAATGAGGATCCTTGAACCTGGGATGATCCTGGAACAAAGGAGGATCCTTGAACCTGGGATGATCCTGGAACAAAGGAGGATCCTTGAACCTGGGATGATCCTGGAACGAAGGAGGATCCTTGAACCTGGGATGATCCTGGAACAAAGGGGGATCCTTGAACCTGGGATGATCCTGGAACGAAGGAAGATCCTTGAATCTACTGCATTCCTGAATATCCTCCTGAATTCGTGAGGGATCCCATATGCTGAGGATAGGATCCCGTTGGCTGGAAATATGAACCTGATGCCTGGGTCACTGTTGTTGTTCCGTAGTGCACTCCTTTCGGTCCACCCACATATTGAACGTCTGGAACCACTGATGGCTGAGAAGTAATCACCGGAGTATCAAAATTCAAGGATTTCAGCACCAGTGGGGAATGATCCTCTGCCGTTGTCTTTTGTTTCTTGAGATCTCCGATTTCATTGAGAATCCTCTCATTGGTCTTATCATGCTGACGTATCTGATCCTTCATCTGCAAAATCAAAGTAAACATGTCACTAGTAGTGGGAGTGTAAGAAGCAGAAGAAGTTGGAGGTTTTGAGAAAATGGGAGTTGGTTTCTTCGCAGCATTCTCAGCATTCTTCTGGGATCCAGAAGGTGGTGGAGGCAAAGGGGGAACGCCTTGTGAAGAAGTGAATGAGGGCATCAAATTTGAAGCATTCTTCGCTGAGGAAGCCATTTGCTTGGTTGTAGTGAACTGAAATGAGCACAGAAATGCGAATTTTTCTAAGGATGAAGCACCAATTGCCCCACGGTGGGCGCCAAACTGTTTTGGTCAAAAAATCTGATGAGGATATTACAACCAAACTCTCTGTTACGGGGTATGATGCTTGAAATGTAAAACAATGACAAGGATCACTTTAATGTAAATTGCACAAATGACACAAGGATTTATACGGGGAAAAAGCCCTTGATCAAGAGTTGATCTCCGGCACAAAAAACCCCGGGTGATGGAAACTACCGATCACCAAGCTCAAATAAATCAATAAACGTTTACAACTTCGGATAGTAACGAGCTAGGTACAAGGATCACTATCGTGGAATGTGTAAAAGTGAGTGAAAATGAATGAATGTTCGTCGAGAGCTTCAAGTGTATGAGTATATGAGAGTGTGTGTAGCTGAAAAAATGACTAAGTGTCCTAATTCTAGCTCGTTACTCCTTTTAAAATAGAAGTTAACTACAATAACTAACTATCCAACTTTTGTGCCAAGCTCCCACGTTCTCCACAACGTCCATTTTTGGTCAATCGTGTGCGAAATGCCCGTGGAATATTCCTTAGTACCGTTGCCAAGACCAAGTCAAGCTTGTTACTCCTGCAAAGTAATACAAAACACAAATAAACAATCGTCAGTATGAGGATCCCTAAAGTGATCCATGATCCTGATCCTGAAGCTCTTCTGAGGATCACTATCTGTCACAGAAATAAGGATCATTAATTAGGATAACGAATAAGGATCACTAATTGTTAGAAAATCCTCCCCTAACAGGTAGAAGGTACTTTCATAAGGCTTTTGGAATATACGGCTGAGTTACTTCTTTCATCTAGCTCAGGTAAATACTTTTAACTTATTTTCCGTTATACGGGCTTGGGATACGGTATTATAATAATACCGCTTGGTCGGGTATGAAATCATTTAATCAGATTGTGATTAATAAATTTACATAACTCGTTTTAATCTGTCTTGTTTGATAACATAAACATTGGGGGTTAATACGACCGTGTCCTGGATATCCTTGGCACATTTCATTTGTAAATGACCACGACTTTTGCACGGGGTGTAGGCATACACCTGACAGATGCAAATGCTAAATAACCCACATGATGGGGATAACTCCTTTGTGGGTTTTATAGTGGTGAGTCGGTTAATCATGACCGGCTTCCAAACCGGCCCCATATGTATGACAAACATGTAAAACGACATACAAGATTATCTTAAATAATCGTCCCAAGTATAAATGGTTTGTGCATTGTGCACTTAAATCAATTTCCTTAAACTCTTTTCAAATGAGTCGGTTAATTGTATTTACCAGTGAAAACTGACGTATTTTCCAAAGACTAAGTGACAGGTACCTCACATAAATAGGCTGGAGCTACTCGGTGTCAATAAGAGGATCTTGCAAATCCTTAGATGCCTGGTGTTATGGGTGAATTCAGAGACCATATCCTGGATAATATTTTGAATTATATCTTGGCTATATGATAAATGTTCATACTCAGGATGCTGACTCAGGATATTGGTAACATCCTGGATGGTATCCTGAGGATCACTAACGGATTATGTGCAGGGATACGAGTTCAAGGTTGCAACATTCTTGAAGACCTCTTCCCCTGAAGACTCGGTCCAAGTTGTTCGAAGAAAGACGTTGAGGCCGCTTTACTTGGTCTCCAACGTTAACTAAAGAATATTCGATGGCATCCCCCATTTATAGGAGATTTTGTTTTCATTTCTTAGCTATAAATAGACGGATATATATTACATCGAATAGGACAATAACACTCACTGCTCTCAATCACTTCTACTCTCTCACAACTCTTACTTTCTGAAAAAGCATTGTAACACTTAGTAGCGATCTGATCAATATCCTGCACTGTATCCTGACATTTGAAGCAATAAGAAGAACAAGGCAGTTACGATTGTCAGCTCCCGAGGTTTTATGCCGGCGATCTAGATTGATCAAGGGCTTTCTTCGTACATCTCATGTCACCCTTTACTTTTTGCTCATTGTTTGATTGTAGATATAGCTCAATATCCTGAGCTATATCCTGAATACTGTTTTTGCAAACAACCAACTCATCATATTTTCGATACACATTCTTAGCACACTACCTCACTTAACTAATTTGATTACTAAATTGCTTAGGTAATTTTTGACCAAAACAATTTGGCGCCCACCGTGGGGCAAGTGGTGCTATTTCTACTAAAAGCTTTTACAAAATCATTACTTGGTTTTCTATTTTCAAAATTTTTTGCCACATTATTTTCAATGGCCTCGAGATCAAACATGAGCTCTTCCACCGTGTCTGCTACAACCTCTGCAACAATTGGTTCAGTGCTTCCACCACCTCCTCCAAGGACGCAAGCCTCCTCACAACCTCAGGATATTATACCTACTCGGAGTGTTCAAGGATCTGCTCCTATTTTGGCCTATAATGATGAAATTCTAACTTTGTTTGGTAGTATATAGGAACAGATGAAGCAACAGCAGGAGACCAACCAAATGCTGATGAAAGAGATACAACTCTTGAAATCTAACTCAAGCAGGCCCACTGAGGATACTGTCACTCCCTTGCAGCCCAGAGCTTTGAACTTCAGTTCTGCAATATATACTAAGGATAACAGGGGGAATATTGTGCCTAGCCATTCCCAAAGTCATATTCCTGAGATACCCTCTTCGGTTAGGGTGTCAACTGTGAGAAGTTCAGGATATGCTTCAGGATATGGCTAGAACCCTCAGACTGGTAACATATCTAATAATAACAATACTCTTGCTACTAATGGTATTGGATCTTTGCAGGATGCAGGTATGACATCAGCACTTTCCAAGGAGCTTCAGAAGTTAAAGGACATGATATCCAGTGTACCTGGAGTAGTCCAGCCGATCCCAGAAGTATCCCAGGATAGCCACAAGATATCTCGGTTTGCATATCCTATTTGTGATGCTGAAATCCCAAAAAGATTTCAAACCCCCAACATGAAGCTCTATGACGGAACTACGGATCCTGAGGAGCATATTGCCCAGTATAGGGAAAGGATAGAAATCAAACCTATCCCTCTGGATCTCAAGGAAGCATGCCTATGCAAGGGTTTTGGTTCTACCTTAACAGGATCAGCTTTAAAATGGCTCTTAAACGTTCATCCTCACTCGATTACATCATTTGCTCATTTAGTCAATTTATTCAATAGTAAATTTTCTTGTAGTCGAAGTTTTGAAAAACTAACCAGTGATCTCTACAGGATAACTCAGGGACCTCAGGAATCCTTAAGAGATTATATGAACAAGTTTAGCCGGGAATCCTTAGATATTCCACATCTTGATGTTGCAACAGCTGTGCAGGCTTTCAAGATGGGGTTGCAAAAAGATTCTCAATTTTACCAGGATCTTGTAATGAACCCATGTAGGAACTTGGATGAAGCTCGGAACAGGGCTTTAAGATATATTCGACTGGAGGATGACAAAAAGATGCAAGAGAGGATGAATTCATCCACAACCTATGAGTCAACCAACAGGAAATCAGAATCCTCGTACAAACCATATCGATCCAAGCCATATGGCAGAAATGACAGCAAGAAAGTGAATATTGTTGAAGACGAGGATCCTAAGGATTATCCTAAATTATCTGAGTATTAATTTTCTGTTAACATACCTGAACTAATGTATGCTATGCAGGGTTTAGGAGACAAAGCAAGGTGGCCCCGGAAGAATCAACAAAAAGCTGATTGGAAGGATAAGTCCAAATGGTGTGCCTTCCATGAGGATTTCGGACATGTTACCGAGGATTGTATTGCTCTGAGGAAAGAAATAAGCTATCTCCTGAGCAAGGGATATCTATAGGATCTCTTGAGAAGAAAGAAGAATAAGGGTCAGGATACTAAGAAGGATCCTGAACGAGCAGCACCACCTCCTGCGGATACCAAGATAATTAACTTTATTTCAGGAGGATCCGACATTTGTGGGACTTCATATTCTGCTGCCAAGAGACATGCAAAGGAGGCTAAGGCCGAAAGAGGAGATAAGCCAACCAGGATGACGACCCTCACAACTGATAAAGTGATCACCTTCACAGTGATGACAGGGATACTGTCCAGGATCCTCACCATGATGCTTTGGTAATAACGTTATATGTGGCTAACCATTTTGTACGCATGATACTGGTGGATAATGGCAGCTCCGTCAACATAATCCAACTAGAGACGTTGAAGAGGATGAATGTATCCCCAATGGATATCTCATCAAAGTCCACTGTACTTGTTGGGTTCAGTGGAGAGGCTAGAAATACAGTGGGAGAGATAAAGTTACCAGTATATGTTGAAGGGATCAACTTAATGCAGCGCTTTTGTGTCATGGACTCCTTATCCTGCTATAATATTATATTGGGTAGGCCGTGGATCCATGCCATGAAAGTTGTGCCGTCAACCTATCAGCAATACATCAAGATCCCTACTCCTTGGGGGGTTGTCAAGGTGGATAGTGATCAGCAGGAAGCAAAGGAGTGTTACTCATCCTCGATGAAATCCTCAACCAAGCCTAGTGCAGCATAGCAATTAAAGATGCGGGCCCAGGATATCGTGGAGGCTTCAGAACAGGATGTAAAGAAAATTATCCTGGATCAGGATAATCCAGATATCTCGGTGCTCGTAGGAACCAATATCCCTCAGGATATTGAAGATCAATTGACTAACTTTTTGAAATGCAGGATGTCAACATTCGTGTGGAAGCACGAGGATATGACAGGTATTTCCAAGGATGTTATAACTCATAAGCTCGGTATTGACAGGTCATTCAAGCCTGTCCAACAAAAGAGAAAGAAGTTTGCTTCAGAATGAAATATGATTATTCAGGAAGAAGTAGAGAGGTTATTGAAATCCAAAATGATCAGGGAGGTCAAATTTCTAAGATGGCTAGCAAATGTAGTTGTGGTGCAGAAGAAAAATGGGAAATGGAGAGTTTGTGTAGATTACACAGACTTGAACAAAACTTGTCCCAAAGACCCATTTCCTCTTCCTCATATTGACTCAATGGTGGATGCTATTGCCGGCCATGAGATGTTAACCTTCATGGATGCATCCTCAGGATTCCAGCAGATTCAAATGGAACCTTCAGACCAGGAGGATACTGCTTTCATGACACCAACAGGTATTTATTGTTATACTGCTATGCCCTTTGGTTTAAAAAATGCAGGTGCAACGTATCAAAGATTAGTGAACATGATGTTCAAAGACAAGCTGGGGGACACTATGGAGGTATACATCGATGACATGGTAGTAAAATCTAAGAAGGCTGAGGATCACCTCTAGGATATTAAGGGAGCATTTGATATCCTGGATCAATATAACATGAAGCTAAATCCTGCCAAGTGCCATTTTGGAGTGGGGCAGGAAAGTTTTTAGGATATATGGTGACTAAAAGAGGGATAGAAGCGAGCCCAGAACAGATCAAAGCCATCTTGGATATCAAGTCACCTTCCAACATGAAAGATGTACAAAGACTGACGGGACGAGTAGCAGCATTAAACAAATTTATCTCAAGATCTTCGGAGAAATGCAAGGAATTTTATGATATCCTGAAGAAGAATACGAAATTCGAATGCGAAGAGAAGCATGAAGCAGCCTTGCAGGATTTGAAGCAGTATCTTTCGACTGCACCTCTATTGATGAAGCCTGAGGATGGTGAACCATTATCCCTGTATCTAGAAGTATCAGGGAATGCTGTAAGTGCTGTTCTTGTAAAGGATCATGAAGGTCAGCAGTATCCTATCTATTATGTTAGTAAGAGTCTATTAGATGCTGAAACTAGATATTCTCATTTAGAAAAAAATAATATTAGCCCTAGTTATGGCATCAACAAAGCTTAGACATTACTTTGAAACACATAGGATTCATGTTAAAACCAATTATCTTGTTAAAAATGTGCTTAGGAAACCTGAGATGTCAGGTAGAATGGCTAAATGGTCAGTAAAGTTAAGTGCCTATGATCTAGTATAAGAACCTAGAAATGCCATAAAGTCTCAGGCTCTAGCTGACTTTGTGGCTGATTTCAGTAGTGATATTCAAAATGAAGTAGACCTAGAAGTTCAACAACTAGGAGAAACCTCAGAATCCTGGACATTATATACTGATGGTGCATCTAATGTTAGAGGTGTAGGATTGGGTATACTACTAAAATCACCACAGGGGGACATATTACCCCAGGCTATTAGATGTGAATTTCCTGCCACTAATAATGAAGCAGAATATGAAGCCATGATCGTAGGATTAGATTTAGCTAGAAACATGAATATTAAGAGTTTGCAAGTATATGTTGATTCCTTGTTTATTGCTAATCATTTTAATGGATCCTATGCAGTCAAAGGTGAGAAGTTAATCTAATATCTTGAAATTCTCAAAAATTAGCAGGATATTTCGATGTTTTTAAACTTGAACAGGTACCGAGAGAGGATAATGCTGAAGCAGATGCCTTGGCGAACCTAGGATCATCAGTTAGGATACCTGAAGGAACCCAGATACCAATACTTCACATCCTACATCCTGCTGTTGATCTTGTCAAGACTCAGGATAAGGAGGTAACAAGCATTCAGGATCCTGGTCATGATCCTGATGAGGATCCTAAGTCCTGGATGGCTCCTCCAATCATGAAATATCTTAAGGAAGGAAACATCCCAAAGGATGAAAATCCTAAGGCCTTTAGAATGAAGGTATCACGATTCACTATTATAAATGATATTTTGTACAAGAAATCTCTTGCAGGACCATACCTGAGGTGCTTGGAGCATCCTGAAACTAAAGAAGTGCTTCAGGATATACATGAAGGGGATTGTGGTAACCATACTGGGGGCAGATCATTATTTTCAAAGGTATTAAGAACAGGATATTATTGGCCGACGATGAAGAAAGATGCTGCAGAATATGCTCGAAGATGTGATGCATGTCAAAGGCACAACAACATATTACATCAACCTGCTGAACCACTTCATCCTATTGCTTCCCCTTGGCCATTCATGAAGTGGGGGATGGACATAGTAGGAAAATTGCCAAAAGCTCCAGGAGGAAAAGTCTTTATGCTGGCAATGACTAACTATTTTTCTAAATTGGTTGAAGCTGAAGCATTTGTTCAAGTTAGAGACCAAGAAGTAGTATCCTTCATAAAAAGGAATATCCTGACTAGGTTTGGGGTACCAGCAGAGATAATTTGTGACAATGGTTCTCAGTTTATAAGTAAGAGGACTACGGACTTTTGCAAGAGTTGGGGAATCAAAATGATCACATCTACTCCAGTACATCCTCAAGCAAATGGACAAGCAGAATCCTCAAATAAGATAATTGTCAACAACTTAAAGAAGAGACTAGGAGCCAAGAAAGAAAGATGGGCAGAAGAATTACCCTTTGTTTTGTGGGCCGATAGAACAACAATAAAGAGTGTAACTGGCCAGACTCCATTCTCCTAAGTATTTGGAGCAGAAGCAATGATCCTAACAGAAATGGTGATACCGACAGCAGGATCTAACCTCCAGGATCCTGAGCAGAATCCTGAAGCTTTGTGCCAAGAATTGGATACTGTGGATAAGACAAGAGATGCAGCAAAGCTAAGGATAGCGGCATACCAACAGAGGATATCCAGAGCATATAACAAGAATATCAGGACTCGAAGATTTCAAGTTGGAGATTGGGTGTTAAGAAAGGCTTTTCAGAATACTACTAATCTTGCCGATGGAAAGTTAGCTCCAAAGTGGGAAGTGTTAGGGGTGGATTTCTAAATGATCAGTGATCCTCATTTACTGTTGGGTTTAGTGATCCTCAATTCTGTCTGAAGTAGTGATCCTCAGAAGTGTTGCAGGATCAGGATCATGGATTATCATAGTGATCCTTGTACTAACGGTTGTCTATCTTGAATTCGAAACTGTTTTGCAGGAGTATCAACTTGGACTTGGTCTTGGCGATATTCCTGGAGCATATTCTATGTTTATTCCGCACGTGCCTGGCCAAAAGTGGACGTTATGGAGTCGTGGAGGACTTGCACTATTTGCGGAATGTTAGTTAGTGTAGATATTTTCCATTTTTAAAGGGGTAGCGAGCTAATTAGAAAACACTTGGCTATTTTTGGCTACACACACACTCTTACAACTGCTCTCACCAGCTCTCGTTAACTCACTTGGCGATTACACACTTTTTTACACAACACACTATAGTGATCCTTGTACTTAGCTCGCTATCATCCGAAGTTGTATTACATTTCTTGTTTAATTTGAGTTGGTGATCGGTAGTTTCCATCACCCGAGGTTTTTTATGCCGGAGATCATTCATTGATCAAGGGCTTTTTCCTCGTATAAATATTCGTGTCACTTGTTCATTATTTTTCATAGTGATCCTTATTGTTGTTCATCAATTCAAGCATCATACCTCACAACAGAAAGTTTGGTTGCATTATCATTGCTTGATTTTTGACCAAAAGAGTTTGGCGCCCACCGTGGGGCAATTGGTGCTTCATTCCTAGAAAGATTCGTATTTTCGTGCTTATTTCGGTTCGTTACAACCAAGCAGATGGCTTCCTCAGCGAAGAACACTTCAAGCTTAATGCCGTCATTCAGTTCTTCACAAGGCGTTCCTCCTTTGCCTCCACCACCTTCTGGATCCCAGAAGAATGCTGAGAATGCTGCGAAGAAACCAACCCCCATTTTCCAAAAACCACCAACTTCTTCTGTTTCAACTAATCCTACTACTAATGATCTTTACACTCTGATTTTGCAGATGAGGAATCATGCACAAGAGTAGGACAAAACCAACGAAAGGATCCTCCGGGAGATTGATGAGATCAAAAAACAGAAGAAATCAATGGAGGATCACTCCCCTCTGATGCCAAGATCGCTAAACTTTGACACTCCGGTCATAACTTCCCAACACTCAGCGGTTCCGGACGTGCAATACTTGGGTGAATTACCAGGAAGGCGTTATGGAACAGCAACTATGAGTCAGGCATTTGGCTCTCACTTCCAGCCTCAAGGATTCTCTTCTCAACCGTCAGGATCCTCTTCTCAGCATCAGGGATACTTCACGTCAGGAGGATATTTGGGAATGCATGCAGTTCAAGGATCCTCCCAGGTCCAAGGATCTTCCCAGGTCCAAGGATCCTCCCAGGTTCAAGGATCCTCCCAGGTCCAAGGATCTTCCCAGGTCCAAGGATCCTCCCAGGTCCAAGGATCCTCCCAGGTCCAAGGATCTTCCCAGGTCCAAGGATCCTCCCAGGTCCAAGGATCCTTCCCGGTCCAAGGATCCTCCCTTGTCCCAGGATCCTCTCTGGTTCCAGGATCCTTTCAGGTTCAAGGATCATCTCAACCTCAAGGATCCAATGTCCTTCAGGATTAAGGATTATTGAGAAGTATGCAGCCTCAAAGCTCGGACGTTCATCAAGGAGACTTCATACCAATGCAGACCATTGCTCCCTCTGGTCCTTCTATCATGCCAGCGTCTCGTCAATATGGATTCACATCCGCTATTCCAAACACGAATCCTGTGGGAGGTAACATTTTTAATAATCCATATAACACTAACCATGGCTTTATGCAGGATACAGGTATCAATCAGGCCATGGCTAGGGAGCTACAGAAGCTTAAGGATATGATATCCAGTGTACCAGGAGTGGTTAAACCCATTCCTGAAATTGCAGATGGTAGCCATAGGATATCTCGTTTTGCACCACCTTTGTGTGATGCTGAGATACCTAAAAGGTTCCAGATACCATCTGTTAGGGGAGGATTTTCTAACAATTAGTGATCCTTATTCGTTATCCTAACTAGTGATCCTTACTTCTGTGACAAGTGGTGATCCTCAGAAGAGCTTCAGGATCAGGATCATGGATCACTTTAAGGATCCTCATACTGACGATTGTTTACTTATGTTTTGTACTATCTCGCAGGTATAACCAGCTTGACCAAGTCTTGGCGACATTCCTGGAGAATATTCCCAAACTATTCTGCATGTGCTTAGCTAAAAATGGACGTTATGGAGAACGTGGGGGCTTGGCACAAAAGTCGGATAGTTAGTTTGGTAGTTAGATTTCTATTTTAAAAGGGGTAACGAGCTAGTAGAGAAACACTTAGTCATTTTTACAGCTACACACACTCATATACTCGCACACTTGAAGCTCTCGACGAACATACATTCGTTTTCACTCACATTTACACGTTTCGCGATAGTGATCCTTGTACCTAGCTCGTTACTATCCGAAGTTGTAAACATTTATTCATTTATCTGAGCTTGGTGATCAGTAGTTTCCATTACCCGGGGTTTTTTGTGCCGGAGATCAACTCTTGATCAAGGGCTTTTTCCCCGTATAAATCCTTGTGTCATTTCGGCAATTTACATTGAAGTGATCCTTGTTATTGTTCTACATTGTTAGCATCATACCCCGTAACATAGAGTTTGGTTGCAATATCCTCAACAGATTTTTTGACCAAAACAGTTTGGCGCCCACCGTGGGGCAATTGGTGCTTCGTCCTTAGAAAAATACGCATTTCTGTGCTCATTTCGATTCACTACAACCAAGCAAATGGCTTCCTCAGCGAAGAATGCTTCAAACTTGATGCCCTCATTCACTTCTTCACAAGGCGTCCCTCCTTTGCCTCCACCACCTTCTGGATCCCAGAAGAATACTGAGAATGCCGCGAAGAAACCAACTCCCATTTTCTCAAAACCACCTACTTCTTCTGTTTCAACTAATCCTACTACTAATGATCTCTATGCCTTGATTTTGCAGATGAGGAATCATGCACAAGAGCAGGATAAGACCAACGAAAGAATCCTCCGGGAGATTGACGAAATTAAGAAACATAAGAAAACGGCAGAGGATCGTTCCCCACTGATGCCCAGATCTTTGAATTTTGATACTCCGGTGATTACTTCTCAACCATCAGTGGTTCCAGACATTCAATATGTGGGTGGACCAAAAGGAGTGCACTACGGAACAACAACAATGACCCAGGCATCAGGTTCATATTTCCAGCCAGCGGGATCCTATCCTCAGCATATGGGATCCCTCACGAGTTCAGGAGGATATTCAGGAATGCAGCAGTTTCAAGGATCCTCCTTCGTTCCAGGATCATCCCAGGTTCAAGGATCCTCCTTCGTTCCAGGATCATCCCAGGTTCAAGGATCCTCCTTCGTTCCAGGATCATCCCAGGTTCAAGGATCCTCCTTCGTTCCAGGATCATCCCAGGTTCAAGGATCCTCCTTTGTTCCAGGATCGTCCCAGTTTCAGGGATCCTTCCAGATGCTAGGATCCTTGAGGAGTTTGCAAACAGGAAGTTCAGATGTCCATCAGGGAGATTTTATTCCAATGCAGACCAATGCCTCTACTGGTCCCTCGATCATTCCAGAGCCTCAACAATATGGATTAACATTCATTCTTCCTAACTTGAATCCAATGGGAGGTAACACTTTTAATAATTCTCATACTACTAACCATGGTCTTATGCAGGATCCAGGTATCAATCATGCCATGGCCAGAGAATTGCAAAAGCTAAAGGATATGATATCAAGTGTTCCGGGAGTGGTCAAACCTATCCCAGAGATTGCAGATGGGAGCCACAAGATATCTCGTTTTGCACCACCAATCTGTGATGCTGAGATACCCAATAGGTTCCATGTGCCTACAATGAAGCTGTATGATGGTTCGACAGATCCTGAAGAACACATAGCACAATACAGGGATAGGATGGAAATCAATCCAATCCCAGAAAGGTTAAAGGAAGCATGCATGTGCAAAGGATTCGGATCCACTCTTACTGGATCAGCTCTCAAATGGCTGCTAAGTCTTCCCCCTACTCTATTACCTCATTTGCTAATCTAGTTAATCTATTTAATAATCAGTTTTCTTGTAGTAGGAAATTTGAACGATTAACTAGTGATCTATATAGGATAACCCAGGGTCATAGTGAATCATTAAGGGATTACATTACCAAATTCAGTAAAGAATCCTTAGACATTCCCAACTTAGATATAGCCACGGCTGTTGAGGCCTTTAAAATGGGATTGCTTAGGGATTCGTCTTTCTATGATGATCTTGTTATGACACCGTGCAGGAACTTAGATGAGGTAAGAACCCGAGCACTTAGGTTCATTCGACTAGAAGACGACAAGAGGATCCAGGAGAGGTTAGCAGGATCCTCAAAGCAGGATAAGCAAGGATCCTCATTCAGGAACAACAAGTTCAGATCCTACAACAGATCTGATAACCAGAACGTGCATTCTATTGATCAAGAAGACGATGATGAGGATTATCCTCCAATTTCTGAATATTTTTTTAGTGTTGATAACAATGAACTAATCCTTGCGATGCAGAGTCTAGGTGATAAAGCTAGATGGCCCAGAAAAAATGATAGGCCAGCTGCAACTAAGGATAAATCAAAGTGGTGTGCATACCATGAAGATTTTGGGCACCTCACAGAAGAATGCATTGCACTGAGAAAGGAAATTGGATACTTGCTGAGCAAAGGGCATCTAAAGGAATTGTTGGGAAGAAAAAAGTCAAGGACTCAGGATCCTGAAAGGATCCCTGAGAAGGCTCCAGCCCCTCCAGCGGATGCATAAGTGATAAACTTCATTTCTGGAGGATCAGACATTTGCGGCACATCCTTCTCAGCAGCTAAAAGGCATGCAAAGGAAACTAAAATGGATAACGGAGAAAGACCTGTTCGAACATCAAGTGTCTCGGAAGGGAAAGTCATAACCTTTGATGAAGAGGATCGTGTTGATATCCAGGATCCTCATCACGATGGTTTAGTTATTACTCTTTTCATATCTAACCATTTTGTCCGCAGGATCCTTATAGACGGAGGAAGTTCAGTGAACATTATCCAGCTTGATGTCCTAAAGAAGATGGGTATTCCTGAATCAGAGATCATACCAAGATCCTCTGTGCTCGTGGGATTTAGTGGTGAAACTAAGAATACCCTGGGGGACATTAAACTCCCAATATACATTGAAGGCCTACACTCTTATAAAAAATTTTGTGTTATTGACTGTTTATCTTGTTGTAATGTTATCCTTGGCAGGCCCTGGATACACGATATGAAAGCAGTCCCATCCACTTACCATCAATGTGTGAAGCTCCCTAGTCCTTGGGGAATAGTGAAGATTGATAGTGATCAGCAGGAGGCTAAGAATTGCTATACTTCATCGATGAAACCAGCTTCGAAATCCAGGGAGCAATAGCAATCAAAGTATCCTCCAAGGGATGTCTTGGAGGCGAGTGAACAGGATGTGGTAGAAATCCTTATGGATCCGGATGATCCTGAATCTATAGTTTATATCGGATCAGGGATCCTTGGCGAAATGAAAGAAGACCTCGTATCCTTCCTAAAAAGGAGAAAGACTACCTTTGCATGGAAACACGAAGACATGACTGGTATATCCAAAGATGTAATCACTCACAAACTCGGCATTGACAGATCCTTCAAACCAATCCATCAAAGGAGAAGAAAGTTTGCACCAGAAAGGAATGCCATTATCCAGGAAGAGGTAGAGAAATTGCTCCGGGCAGGTATGATTAGAGAGGTCAAGTATCCAAGATGGTTGGCCAATGTGGTTGTTGTTCAAAAGAAAAACGGAAAGTGGAGGGTGTGTGTCGATTTTACCGATTTAAATAAGGCATGTCCCAAGGATCCTTTCCCTTTACCCCACATTGACTCCATGGTGGATGCAACCGCGGGTCATGAACTGTTAACTTTTATGGATGCTTCATCTGGATTTCAACAAATCCAAATGGAACCATCCGACCAAGAGGATACAGCCTTCATGACTCCAACTGGTATATACTGCTATATTGCTATGCCCTTCGGACTAAGAAATGCAGGTGCAACATATCAAAGGCTGGTGAATATGATGTTCAAGGATCAGATTGGACAAACTATGGAGGTTTATATAGATGATATGGTGGTAAAATCCTTAAAAGCTGAGGATCACTTAAGAGACTTGGAGGAAGCATTCGATATCCTTGACAAATATAACATGAAGCTTAATCCTTCAAAATGTCACTTTGGTGTTAAAGCAGGTAAATTCTTAGGATATATGGTGACAAAGAGAGGCATTGAAGCTAGCCCGGAACAAATCAAAGCAATAGTGAACATCAAATCTCCGGCCAATGCTAAGGATGTTCAAAGGCTAACAGGCAGGATCGCAGCTTTGAACAGATTTATATCCAAATCCTCAGAGAAGTGCAAAGAGTTCTATGATATCCTAAGGAAGAATAAGAAATTTGAGTGGACTGAGAAGCATGAAAATGCTTTAAGAGCCCTCAAAGATTACCTATCCTCAGCCCCGGCTTTGATGAAACCAGAGAAAGGCGATGTGCTATCCTTGTATCTTGCAGTATCCTCAAAAGCAGTAAGTGCGGTCCTTGTTAAGGATCATCATGGTACACAACATCCTGTCTATTATGTAAGTAAAAGTTTACTTGATGCCGAATCCAGGTACTCACACCTTGAAAAGCTTATTCTTGCATTAATTATGGCATCTACTAAGTTAAGACATTATTTTGAAACTCATGTTATCATTGTTAAAACTAATTTTCCAATCAAGAATGTCCTCAGGAAACCAGAGATGTCAGGAAGGATGGCTAAGTGGGCAGTGAAGCTGAGTGCATATGATATAAGATATGAGCCTAGGACAGCCATCAAATCCCAAGCATTAGCTGACTTTGTGGCTGATTTCAGTAGTGATTTACAAGAAGAGGCTGAGCTAGAAGTCCAGCAGCTAGAAGAGACCAAGGATCCTTGGATACTCTATACTGATGGATCCTCAAATGTCAAAGGCACAGGGCTTGGAATACTACTAAAATCGCCACAGGGGGACATAATACCCCACTCTATAGCTTGTGAGTTCCAAACCACTAACAATGAGGCTGAATATGAAGCCTTAATTGCTGGTTTGCAAATTGCAAAGCATATGGGGATCAGGTATCTTGAGGTACATGTAGATTCATTGTTAATTACAAACCACTTTAATGGATCCTACGCTGTTAAAGGTGAAAAGCTAACCAAATATTTAGAGATAGTCAAAAGTTTGGCACTCTCTTTTGTTTCCTTTAGTTTGACACAGGTACCAAGGGAAGAAAATTCAGAAGCTAATGCATTGGCTAATCTAGGATCATCCTTGAAGATCCCGGAGGATATCAAGATCCCTATTATCCATATCCTGAATCCGGCTATTGAGGATCATGTGGCTATGGAGATAGGAAATGATTCTGCAGTGATCCCTAGTGAGGATACTCGATCCCATTCAGGATCAGGATCATGGATCTCACCAATTATGAGATACTTAGTGTTTTGGTCAAAAATTACCGAAGCAATTAAGTGATCAAATTAGTTAAGTGAGGTAGTGTGCTAGAAATGAGTGTTGAAAATATGTTAATCAAGTTAATTGTAAAAACAGTTTCAGGATACGGCTTAGGATATTGAGCTGTATCTATGATCAAACAATGAGCAAAAGTAAAGTAAACGACACGAGATGTACGAGGAAAGCCCTTGATCAATCTAGATCGCCGGCATAAAACCTCGGGAGCTGACAATCGCAGCTGCCTTGTTCTTCTATTGCTTCAAATATCAGGATACAGTGCAGGATATGATGCGGATCGACTAGGTGTTACAATGTAATCGAGTACAAGTGTTTGTGTGTAGTGATTGCTAGAAGCTAGAGAGCAAAGTGTGCGAAAGAGAGTGTGTGGAAAAAGTTGTGTTTGCCTATGATCCGATCGCTCCCATTTATAGTAACAAAAACTAACAAACTATCCTATTATTCCGGGATACTTCGGAATATTCCATTCTGAACGTTGGGGGACTGCTTTTACTTGTTTTCCACGTGCTTATTGACTATAAAACCGGGTCTTCAGCTCATATGACCGTTACAACGTCAATAGCATTGACCAGCTTCCGATATTCTCGCGGAATATGCCTTTATTCTATTCTGACCCTTACAAGACCCATTCTTCCACCATCAACGTCCATTTTTCAACCATCTTGAGCGAATCTTCAGGTAGATCAAGTCCTTTAACGTTGGTACCTTGCAACCAAAGAAAATCGTTAATAACTGCCAGGATACTGCGTCAGGATGTTACCAATATCCTGGTCTGGTATCCTGATCGATATCCCTCATGATGTTACCAATATCCTGGTCCGGTATCCTGATCATAAACAGCTAACATGAAATCAAGATATAGTGTCAGGATATGGGCTCAGAATTTCACCCATAACAATTGTCCCCAAAAATATAACTTTTGGATATCCTGATTCCAACAGATATATTTTTCAGTCATTCCAATACGTTCGACAAGGATATCTGTTTTGAACATTCCTGCATATGTTTGGTTAATCAGCACATAATATGATAAGATTGAAACTACTCCCTTTTTCTGTAGACTCTGCTAAGGTCCCTGTTGTCTTCAATCTTGAGGAGCTTGACAGTTACTCCAAACCTGTCCTGGTAAAAGAATCATCTGTTACCACCCGCTCTAAGCTGTCCACTGTTGTTGCCGAAGGTTTCTCTCATGATGACTTTGGCTTCATGGAATCCATCGAGCCCATGACCTCCTTCCTTAATAAGGTAAATATCCAAATCCTGTATCCCGTACACATATACTGAACCTGTATCATGGTTAGTTTGTCTTTAACGATACCTGTACTTTGCTTTGTAGGGTCTGAATCATCTGGTCGTCCTGTACTTAGAACAATTTTAATTTCCTGCAAGCTTTAGAACAATTTAACAGTTGGAGGTGAAGGGATCTCGTGTTTTCAGGACGAAGCCTTCAACTGTTTATGTAAATATGCTTTAAAAACTTAATTGTGTTCTTGGTGGATGGGTCTCTTTTTGAGATGAAACCAAGAATACAATTAATAATAAACTAACCTTTTAACCTTACATGTTGTTATTTGTTATGCATTGCTTAGTCTGAATTTCAATGTTCCAAACTTAGTGCAATTATTACTTTTATGAAAATATTTTGATCAGTATACTCGCAAATATCCTATTAAGACTTCCGTCAAATAGGGTTTTTATAACTCAAGCAATTCAGATAAAGTTTTCAGAGAAAGAGGACAGTTCATTTTTATTTTACAAAGTTGGTTTTGAGAACACTTGTTTGACTAGAACACAGTTTCAGTTTTTAATCCAAGTATCCTGAAGTATATCCTGAGAATACATCTTGAGAATATATCCTGAGAACATATCCCGATCAGGTTACTCATAAGTGTTATAATATAGTTTCAGAAATTTAGACAATCTAGATAAGGTTTTTTAAAGAACAAAAATAGGAAAGATCATACCGAAACAGAAGACATCTCAATCCTTTCATTCCAGTCCTTTCGCAACCATTCCACCGAAGGTGTCCCCAGTCCAGGATACTTGGCGAATTATGCCCAAACTTGATCCTTTGAGTTCCTTACTGTTAGGGGAGGATTTTCTAACAATTAGTGATCCTTATTCGTTATCCTAACTAGTGATCCTTACTTCTGTGACAGGTGGTGATCCTCAGAAGGGCTTTAGGATCAGGATCATGGATCACTTCAAGGATCCTCATACTGACGATTGTTTACTTATGTTTCATAACATCCCGCAGGTATAACAAGCTTGACCAGGTCTTAGCGGCATTCTTGGAGAATATTCCCGAAGTATTCTGCACGTGCTAGATCAAAACTAGACGTTATGGAGAACGTGGAGGCTTGGCTTGAAAGTCGGAGAGTTTGTTAACTAGATATTTTTCTTATTTGAAAGGGGCAACGAGCTAGTTAGTGACACTTAATCATTTTTGGCAGTTTCACACACTCGCAAACACTCTCATACAAGCTCTCGTTCAAACACTTAGCAATTACTTACACATTTTACACATTTCACTGTAGTGATCCTTGTACCTAGCTCGTTGCTATCCGAAGTTGTAAACGTTAATTCATTTATTTGAGCTTGGTGATCGGTAGTTTCCATCACCCGGGGTTTTTTGTGCCGGAGATCAACTCTTGATCAAGGGCTTTTTCCCCGTATAAATCCTTGTGTTGTTTGTGCATTCCACATTGAAGTGATCCTCATTGTTGTTAAACCTTTTGAGCATCATACCCCGTAATCTAGAGTTTGGTTGCAATATTCTCAACAGATTTTCTGACCAAAATAGTTTGGCGCCCACCGTGGGGCAATTGGTGCTTCAATTCTGAGAAATTTTGTTCATTTCATTCATTTCGGTTCATTACCTTCAACCACATGGCTTCTCAGGGAAAACTACTCCAAGTTCTATGTCGGCGGTCACTTTTTCACAGGGCATTCCGCCTTTGGATTATCTCCCCCTTGCATTCTAGAAGAATGCTGAGAATTCTCCGAAGAAGACAACCCCCGTTTTCACAAAACCAACTGTTGTTTCTTGCTCTACACTTACTAACAGTGATTTTTATGCTTTGATTGTGCAGATGAAGGATCACATGCAGCAGCAGGTCAAAACCAATGGCAGGATCCTTCGCGAAATTGATAAAATCAGCAGAGGATCAATCCCCTTTGATGTCGAGGTCGCTGAATTTCGACACTCCAGTCATAACTTCCCAGCACTTTACAGCTCCAGATGTCCAATACCAGGGTGCATCAATAGGAATACGTTCTGGATCATCGATAATGTCTCAGGCTCGAGGATCCTCTTTCCAGCCTTCAGGATCCTCATTTCAGCATCAGGGATTCTTCACCAGTTTAGGAGGATGCATGGGGACGCAGCCGATTCAAGGATCCTCTCAGGTTCAAGGATCCTCGCAGGTTCAAGGATCCTCGCAGGTTTAAGGATCCTCTCAGGTTCAAGGATCCTCGCAGATTCAAGGATCCTCTCAGGTTCGAGGATCCTCGCAGGTTCAAGGATCCTCTTAGATTCAAGGATCCTCTCAGGTTCAAGGATCCTCTCAGGTTCAAGGATCCTCGCAGGTTCAAGGATCCTCCCAGTTTCAAGGACCCTCTCAGGTTCAAGGATCCTCTCAGGTTCAAGGATCCTCTCAGGTTCAAGGATCCTCCTTCCAGGTTCAAGGATCCTCATCTCAGGTTTCCGGATCCATGGATTATCCTCCAAGACCCCCATTCACAGCACTTCAAGGATCCAACATCTTCCAGGATCTAGGATACTTAAGGAGTGTGCAACCCAGAAGTTCAGATGTTTATCTAGGAGACTTCATACCAATGCAGACCATTGCTTCCTCCGGTCCCTCGGTTATGCCAGAATCCCGCCAACATGGATTCACATCTGGAATTCCAAACTTGAATCATTCAGGAGAGATACCGAAGAGGTTTCAGACACCAAATCTGGTTGCTTGTACAAGGGCTTTGGATCCACACTTACCGGATCAACATTAAAATGGCTGCTAAGTCTTCCTCCTTACTCTATTACTTCATTTGCTAATCTAGTTAATTTGTTTAATAGCCAATTTTCATGTAGTAGAAAATTTGAACGATTAACTAGTGATCTATATAGGGTAACACAAGGTCAAAATGAATCACTTAGAGATTACATCACTAGATTTAGTAAAGAATCCTTAGAAATCCCTAACTTAGATATTGCTACAGCTCTAGAAGCCTTTAAAATGGGTTTGCTTAGGGATTCAATGTTCTATGATGATCTTGTCATGACCCCTTGCAGGAACTTAGATGAAAAAAGAAACAGGGCCCTTAGGTTCATCCGTTTAGAGGATGACAAAAGGATCCACGAGAGGTTGTCAGGATCCTCAAAGCAAGACAAATAAGGATCCTATCTCAAGGATAACTGATCCAAGCAACACTCCAAGCATGGCAACCAGAGTGTGCATGTTGTGGAACAAGATGAAGATGATCAGGATTATCCTCCTATTTCTGAATATTGTTTTTCTGTTGATAATAATGAACTAATCCTTTCTATGCAGAGTTTAGGTGACAAGGTTAGGTGGCCAAGGAAGAATGACAAACCGCCTACCACCAAAGACGAATCAAAATGGTGTGCTTACTATGGGGATTCTGGTCATCTCACAGATGAGTGCATAGCATTAAGGAAGGAGATAGGTTATCTTTTGAGCAAAGGAAACTTGAAGGAATTGCTTGGAAGGAAAAAGTCAAGGATCAAGTATCCTGAGAAAGTTCCTGAAAAAGTTCCTCTTCCACCATCCGATGCTCAAATCATCTATTTCATCTTCGGAGGTTCTCAGCAGCTAAGAGACGTGCAAAGGAAACAAAGATGGAGAATGGGGGCAGACCTGTTCGGACATCCATCCTTACCCAGCAGAAAGTGATATCATATGATGAGGATAACTGTGCGGACATTTAGGATCCTCATCACGACGGTGTAGTTATTACATTATTTATATCTAACCATTTTGTTCGCAGGATTCTCATTGATGGGAAAAGCTCAGTTAACATAATCCAGTTGGATGTCCTCAATAGAATGGACATCCTTGAATCTGATATTGTCCAAAGATCATCTGTCCTTATGGGATTCAGTGGAGAGATAAAGATTACATTGGGGGACATCAAACTTCCAATTTATATATATAGGGAGTGAATTCTGTTTAAAAATTCTATGTTATTGACTGCTTATCTTGCCGTAATGTTATCTGTGGCAGGCCATAGATACACGATATGAAGGCAGCCCCCCTCAACATATCATCCATGTGTCAAGCTCCCAACTCTATGAGATATGGTGAAGATAGAAATTGATCAGCAGGAGGCAAAGAACTGTTACACTTCTTCAATGAAGCCAGCCTCCAAGGAGCGAGACGTCATGGAGGCAAGAGAGCCAGATATCAAGGATATTATGTTGAACTCAGAGGATCCTGAATCCAAAATTTTTATAGAATCTGGGATCCTAGACAGTATTGAGCAGGATTTAGTATCCTTCTTGGAAAGAAGAAAATCTACCTTTGCTTGGAAACATGAAGATATGACAGGTATATCTAAGAATGTTATTACTCACAAACTTGGTATTGACAGGTCTTTCAAGCCAATACCCCAAAAAAGGAGAAAGTTTACACTTGAAAGGAATGTCATTGTCCAAGAAGAGGTAGACAAATTGCTCAAGGCTAGTTTGAGTGGACTGATAAGCATGAAGCTGCACTCAAGGTTCTTAAGGATTATCTATCCTCAGCACCAGCCCTGATGAAACCAGAAAATGGAGAATCGTTATCCTTATACTTAGCTATTTCAGTTAGAGCAGTAAGTGTGATCCTAGTTAAGGATCATGAAGACTCTCAACATCCGGTATACTATGTAAGTAAAATTCTACTTGATGCTGAGGCCAGGTATTCTCATTTAGAGAAATTAATTCTTGATTTAATTATGGCTTCTGCTAAACATAGACATTATTTAGAAACTCACACTATTATTATGAAAGCTAACTTTCCTATTAAGAATGTTCCCAGAAAAACTGAAATGGCAGGTAGAATGGCAAAGTGGATAGTCAAGCATTGAGTATGAACCCAGGACTGCCATTAAGTCCCAAGCCTTAGCTGACTTTGTGGCTGATTTCAGTAGTGATCTACAAAGGAAAGCTGAATTAGAAGTTCAACAACTTGAGAAGACAAAGGATCCTTGGACACTCTTCACGGATGGAGCTTCAAATGTTAAAGGAACTTGACAAGGCACACTACTAAAATCGCCACAGGGGGACATTATACCCCAATCCATTGCATGTGAATTCCAAACCACTAATCATGAGGCAGAGTAGGAGGCCTTGATAGCAGGTTTGCAATTAGCTAGCAATATGAGGATCAGGTATCTTCAAGTATTCGTAGATTCCCTATTAATTACTAACTACTTTAATGGTTCTTATGCTATTAAAGGTGAAATACTAATCGAGTACTTAGAAATAGTCAAGAAATTGGCAGATTCTTTTGCTTTTTTCAGTCTAACACAGGTATCCAGAGAAGAGAATGCAGAAGCAGACGCTTTAACTAACCTTGGATCATTCCTAAAGATGCCAGAGGATGTGAAAAATACTTATCACCCATGTTTTAACTCCTGCAATTGAGGATCACGTAGCCATGGAGATAGTGGAGGATTCTGCAATCATACCTGGTGATCCTGCACAGTCGAATTCAGGATCCTGGATCCTTCCAATCCTAAGATATATACAACATGGAGAGATCCCTACAGGACAAAATCCTAAAGCTTTCAAAGTCAAGGAGACTGTGGAAACTACACTGGGGGCAGAGCACTATTCTCAAGGATCCTTAGAACAACATACTATAGGCCTACCACGAAGAAGGATGTTGTCGATTATGCAAAGAAGTGTGATGCTTGTCAAAGACACAGTAATATTCTACACCAACCAACATAACATCTGCATCCTAAGAAGAAGCTTTTGCTCAAAGTCAGAAAAAAGGAAATGGCCAGTTATCAACAAAGAATGGCTGGAGCATACAACAAGAATGTCAGGATTAGAAGATTTCAAGTTGGTGATTTTGTGCTAAGAAAAGCATTCCAGAACACTACAAATCCTTCTGATGGCAAGCTAGCACCAAAGTGGGAAGACCCCTATCTAATTGAAGCTGAATCAGGAAAGGGGGCATATCACTTGTTAACAATGGATGATGATCTCCAACCAAGAGCTTGGAATGCTGTTCATCTCAAAAAATACTTTAAGTAAGATGGATCAGGGATCCTCAGCGATACCGGTATTCTGATTAAGGATCCAGGATCCTCAAAGGATACATGATTCTACATTTGGTAACACATTACTTTCATTTTCATTCATTTTATACTTATTACTTATCATAAGTTAAAGATGTTAATCAGTTAACATCTATTTTCACAAAGTTTAAGCTTTTGCAGAGTTGTTATCATTTTACAGAAGATCAAAGTGGTTGGCCAACCCTCCAAAGTTTTGGGCTTGTCCCCAGTTTGGGCCTGTCCCCAGTCCCGCCTGTAGCGCACGATGATCCTGGTGTAGTTCAAGGCTTTGGGACCAGTACTCGTTTTTGGGGCTGATAATTCCATTGTTCTGGCTATGCTTAGGATCCTACGTATAATGGTAGACGTACCATACATCCGTTCATAAGGTTTCTAACGTTTTCACGTTAGCTAAGGTTTTGGCATCTTCATGTCACTAAGTTTGGATAGTCGCCAGTTAGGGCCATACTCCAGTTTACATACGATCCTTGGGCTTGTCCCCAGTTATCCTTGGGCTTGTCCCCAGTTATCCTTGGGCTTGTCCCCAGTTATCCTTGGGCTTGTCCCTAGTTATCCTTGGGCTTGTCCCCAGTTATCCTTGGGCTTGTCCCCAGTTGCTAACTCTTCTCTTATATTGGCTTAGTCCCAAGTAATGCTCTATTTCAGGTCTTTGAGGATAGACAGCTAGGGATCCGTGATCCTTATTTCACTCTAAGGTTTATCTTATAGTTATCCTTATTATGGTTAGGATCCTAACTTGGATCTTCAGGTATGATCCTTAACTATTTTTGATTCTATTCAATCATTTATTTGAATAACCCTTGTACTTGACAACTGAAATTGTGATTCTTAAACTGTATCACTTTTTAGAACTTATCGATTATGGGATATGTGATCCTTGATCATATCCTAAACTTTTTGGATACTTTTTTTTATTTTTTCAAAGCTTGATAAGTATAAACAAAATGAACATTATAACAGTTGAAAAGTAACATACTAAAAGGGATAACAACACATGATAAGCGACAAAAGGTTAAGTTTTTATTTATCAACAAAAGGCTAACCCTTTAAAGGTTGTCAAAATTACCTACCCGAGCATCTACCAGCAAAACGTGGCCCGTCCGCTGGGGTAGGTAAAGGGTGTCCATGATAATGAGTTCAAAAGTAGTGCAGGAAATAAAGACGGAAGGATAACAAGTGGCTTCATCCCCCAAACAGAGGATCCATCCACCACCTATTATCCTGCCTATTGTCCAAAGGATCATACATGATCCTTAATCCTAAAAACCTATTGTTCAAAGTACAACCCATGAAATTGTCTTAAACATCACAACCATAAAAACAACCACCAAACTAAAAATTGGACTCCGGCCTTAGCACATACATCCATCATCGCCCAATTGTGCAGCTCACACCTTGGCTGCATCACCACCAGCATCGTCACCACCAGCCTGATCCTTCCCGCTGCCACTTGCCTCAATTGCCAGGACATCAGCTGCCTCCTCCTCATCATCCTCAAGATCTGCCAACCTTGCCTTCCAACCTTCAACGTCCCAGCTGCTTTTGTCAAAGCTAGGATCTTGAGCTTCCTGGGCCATCTTCAACTTAGTCTGATACATTGTGATGGCAGCAGAAAGCTTGGTATTTTCGATGAGGTCATGCTTTTCATAATCAAAGTTGACCAGCGCCTTGGCCATTTCCTGCTTGGTATCCTGGAGTTCCCTCCGAGCATCAGCAAGTGCAAGATCTTTGAGCACGGCAACTTGTTGGAGATCAGCTATTTTCCTGTCTTGATCCTCTATATGGCCCACATAATCCTCGATCTCAGCAAATTTCTGCAGAAAGAAGATAAGGCAGTTTAAGGTCAAGTGATCCTCATACGAGTAGGATACAAAGGCAGAATTAAGGATCCTTACGTCATTGAAGTATTCGAGAAACTGGTGGCGGATCAGTGCTAGCCCTTGAAGATCCTCAGCATCAGAAGTTTTCCTCTTCTTAACGGCCTTTCCTTTGGTGGGTGCCCTTGGAATGGAGATGCTAGGACTGGTAGTGGACTTCTTCCTCCTGGGTTGTACGAGATCAAGATCAGCTGCGTTGAATTGGGAAACAGGCTTGACAGGTTTTCCAGCGCCTACACATTCAAACCAAGATGAGTATCCTTATCCTATTTCAATTTATCTATTTATTTTAATATTTAAACTATACAAAAGACAGGATACTTACTCGACATGGTAATGGAACCTGAGGATACTTCTTGTGAGTCTTGGGTGTCTATCTTGAATGTCCTCGTTTCAGGATCAAGCTTCCAAAAAGCAGCGAGCCTGTCCTTGGTTTCAGGTGATGTGCGGATATGTGAAACGGCGATAGCTGCAAAACAAGAAAGCAAAAATATAAGTTATCCTTGCAATAAAAGAAAGTTCCTGGTGATCCTTATCAGGATCCTCCATCCTACCATGGGTAGCCCAATTTTTTGGAAGATCCTTTCCATCCTGGATAGAATCTCTTTTGACAAAGAAAAAGCGACGTTTCCAGTCTTTGTCATTCTTGGTGACTTTCAGAAGAGGATGATCAGCACCGGGTTTTCGCTTGAACAAATAGCGATGGGAACCAAAAGTAGTGATATCGTACAGCTCCGCCAATTCTGACATGCCCAAAGCAATGCCTTCTTGTTCGATGATCCTCTCCAGGGTATACAAGACCCTCCAAATCATCGGCATCGCTTGAATATAAGAGATGCCGGTAAGGGAAAAGAAGGATTGTGTGAACTCTGGGAAGGGATAGGTGTATCCTATAGTGAATGGAGTGGCTGGAAATGCAACCCATGTTTCTGAAACACAGTCGCTAAGGGTAGAAGGATCAAAGGGTCTGAAAAAGGCATTCGCCGGAAAACAGCAACGGATTTTGTCTATCTGTGCGTCGTTAAAACAACACTTTTCGTTCGATGAGTCCTTGATGATTTTCTGACTTTGCAAAGGGCTATCCTTCTTGTGATCTTTACCCGGAGAACTTCGGAGCAACATCTTGAAGAAAAGATAAAAACAGAGCAAGAGAGGGAAGAGGATAGAGAGAGAGAATACCTGAGCGTCTTCGGAATGAGGATTATAAAGGGAGTTTCTCTGAAAATTTAAATGCATTTGATCCTATCTATATCTCTATTTATAATCATGATCTTGCAGGTTGTCACTTCCGTGACATCATCATCGCAACGGCTAGTCCTATACTAACGGCTATATATCCGTTAATTTGTTATGGATAAGATCAAGAAAACATAACTCGCTAATTTTACAATTTCACTCCTTATATTTTGGGGGCAATTGTTAGGGGAGGATTTTCTAACAATTAGTGATCCTTATTCGTTATCCTAACTAGTGATCCTTACTTCTGTGACAGGTGGTGATCCTCAGAAGGGCTTTAGGATCAGGATCATGGATCACTTCAAGGATCCTCATACTGACGATTGTTTACTTATGTTTCATAACATCCCGCAGGTATAACAAGCTTGACCAGGTCTTAGCGGCATTCTTGGAGAATATTCCCGAAGTATTCTGCACGTGCTAGATCAAAACTAGACGTTATGGAGAACGTGGAGGCTTGGCTTGAAAGTCGGAGAGTTTGTTAACTAGATATTTTTCTTATTTGAAAGGGGCAACGAGCTAGTTAGTGACACTTAATCATTTTTGGCAGTTTCACACACTCGCAAACACTCTCATACAAGCTCTCGTTCAAACACTTAGCAATTACTTACACATTTTACACATTTCACTGTAGTGATCCTTGTACCTAGCTCGTTGCTATCCGAAGTTGTAAACGTTAATTCATTTATTTGAGCTTGGTGATCGGTAGTTTCCATCACCCGGGGTTTTTTGTGCCGGAGATCAACTCTTGATCAAGGGCTTTTTCCCCATATAAATCCTTGTGTTGTTTGTGCATTCCACATTGAAGTGATCCTCATTGTTGTTAAACCTTTTGAGCATCATACCCCGTAATCTAGAGTTTGGTTGCAATATTCTCAACAGATTTTCTGACCAAAACACTTACAATGCCTTAGTGGGATATAGTGTTGGCATAGGTTTCCTTCTTGCTCCAGCATAAATGTCCCCAGTAGGATATAGTATCAGCATACGTCATGTTCCATCACAGATGTCCCCTGTCTGTGCAGGACCAGTATGTTGTACCAGGGTATGATCCTTTAGCAATTCTTCAACTAGTTGTTTAAACTTAGCAACCTTTTTTCAAAAATTTATGTAGACTTGTAAATGATTATGTTTTTTGAAAATATACTTTGGGATTATCCAAAAACTTTATATTTTATTGAGACTAAACCCATTTTCCAGGCATTTAAGCCGGAGTATAAGAACCTCAAGACTTGAAAAGGTGAAAACCTTTAAGTCTTTGAGTTTTACTGGGGATTTTACCCACGTTTCGTGCGCTACAGGCGAGGGTGTGGAAACCCCAAAACTTAGAAAGGTGAAAACCTTTAAACCTGGGGAAAATCCCAAATTTTCATGCGCTACAGGCGGGAGTGTATAAACTCCAAGACTT
>JARYGA010032937.1:0-50916 GCA_030545235.1 Helianthus tuberosus | reverse complement strand
AAGCCATATCCGGTCTACCCCACGGTCCATAAACCGTAAAGAATCTCAAACCGGTTAAAGACAACCCATAGATATGATTATAAGTATGCGCGATTTCTTCACCCGCCTTCTTAGTCGCAGCATACAGACTCGCGGGCTGATCGGTTCGGTCTTTCTCCGAAAAGGGTACTTTGGTATTCAACCCATAAACAGAACTAGATGATGCCCACACAATTGCAGGTTGAGGGTTTACATTTTTACATATTTCAAGAAGATTTACAAAACCAGCAATATTACTATGGATATAAGAGTTAGGGTTTTGCATAGCATATCTAACACCAGCTTGAGCAGCTAAATGCATAACATGAGTAAAATGAACTACCTCAAAAAGCTTCTTGAGCAATGCGGCGTCGTTTATGTCCCCTTCCACTATGAAAATCCCACTTCTTTCCAACAAAGATTGACGAGCTCTTTTAAGGGCAGGATCGTAATAATCGTTAAAGTTATCTAACCCTAAAACGCCGTCACCACGGCGTTTCAAGGCGGCGCTGACGTGGGTTCCGACGAAGCCGGCGGCGCCGGTGACTAGAACAGAAAACCCAGATTTTGATCGGATCTTGGAGGATGATTTGACCCGTTTTTCCCAGTCGGGGCCGCCCCAAGATCTGGTTTTTAAGGATCTGCGAGAGAGATCTGATGAAATGGATGATGGGTTTGATGTGGGTGGTGATTTGAAGAAGAAAATGAATATTAATCCCATGAACACAAAGCTCCAAAATGTGAGCTTTGCAAGATAAGAATAATGCCATCTGAATCTATGATTGTAATTGGGTTTTTCCATCTTGAACTTCCCAGGTGTTGATGGGGTATTAATATTATCCATATGAGATAACTTCATGGTTTTCAAGAAAATCTTGAAATGGAAAAAAATGGTAAAAAATGGGAAAATGGAAAAACCCAATTTGTTTTTAGGTCTGATCTTCTTGGAATGCAAAAAAGATTGTATTTTTTTTTTTCTTTTTTAAAAATGGGTATGAAGAAAGATGAAATCTTTTCAAGAAACTGGTGATTGATGAAGAAGAACAAAAGGGTGGTGTTGTTCCTCAATCTTGTTGAATAAAGATGGAATCTTGGGGTTTCTTGAAGGGATTGATGGATTGAGTTTGTGGGTTTGGTTGATTCTAAAGATTGATTGCAGAAAGAAATGTGTGATTGGGGAGAGAAAGAGAAAGGGAAAGATAGATAAAGGGGAGTGGACTAATGAAGATGGGAGGAAGAATGGCTTTGAAGGTTTTATTAAAATGATAATGGGTATTCAAGGTGGACTATTTACAGATTTACAAAATCAAGAAAAGGTAATAGTCAAAGAAAGGGTTAATGTCTGTAAAATTAAAAAAAAAAACAAACAAACAGGAAAATTCATACAGAATTTGGGGTAAAATTAGGTGTTCTCCAACTTTTTTTTTAGTAAACTGAAATTTTACACCCTGAGGTTAGGGTCATTGGCATGTCTACTCCCTAAGAAAATAATTGCAAATTCCCCCCCCCCCCCCCCCACTGTTTGCTCTTATGTCGCACTTTTACCCCCCGGGCCAAGTTTCTGTTAGAGTTTCCGTTAGAGAGTGATGAAATGTCCAAATTACCCCCCAACGTATTCCTCTTCCTCATTTAAGAGGTTCAATCCCTAATTTGTCTGTGTAAACCCCTGTTGTCATTGTCTTCTTCAATCGACCCCCAAAATCGCTGAACATGTCTTCATCTTCATCCTCTGTGCTGCGATCCAAGGAGACCATGAGCAAAAGTCAAACTTCAGACATCATATGTCCTTGTGGTGCGAAAACAGTGTTCAAAGAATCACAATCCAAAGCTAATCCTGGTCGATGGTATCTTAGATGTGTAAGTTTCTTCTGTTTAATGGTTATTGAAACTCAAGTTTCATTCTTCTGTTGCTTATGATGTCCGATAACAGGTTGGAGGATGTGGATTCCTCAGATGGGCTGATGTTGGTGAAGAACAGGGATGTCTGATTTGTCGAGAGGTAATGCCTGCTTTAATTCAAAGCATTAAAGATAAGGATGAGCTGGCTAAGTGCAAAGAATAGTTGGCTCGGTACAAGAATGGCGATGTGTTGAAACTGAAGATGTACTTTGTGATTACTTGGGTCTTGATTGTTCTACTTTTTTTGCTTAAGTAGTTTAATGTGGAGAAATTGGATTTGGTTGTGTATTTTGAGTGTAACCGTATTTGAGTTATGAGTTTTGAAGTTTATGCAATGGTCCTTTTCAAGTTCTTATATGTTTGTTTTGGTAGCCTGCTTGTAATTTTGTAGGTATGGCTGACAAAGAGAATGATAAAGTTGAGAATGAAAAAGATATTGCTAAGGATGAAGACGTCGTTGCAGCCGAAGAACCAGACAGTTATGTATACTTTGAAGATCAAGAGTCTGAGATACTCAGACCTTACATGGAGCAAGAAACTGATTATGAAAAGATATTCGGAGATCCGACAAAAGATTATGACCCTGAAGTGCTGGAACATGCATGGGATTACACATATTGGGATGAAGACGATGATTGGTACTTTGACCCATATGAAGGGGAGCATGGTTCTGATTCGGATTGGTCTTGTTTGGATGATTGTCACTGGAAATAGGCTAGATTTGTTTGGTTGTATGTTTGTATTTTGGACCTCTTATTTGTACTAAATGTTGCAATGTAATCGAATGACCTTCCGGCAAAATTCTGTTTGAACACAGTTTTTGTACTAAAGCAGCCGTATACAACACAAACATAAAGATTGTAAACCAAAGCAGCCATGACAGTTGTAAACCAAACATAAAGCAGCCATGACATTGTAAAACAAAATACTAAAGCAGCCATATTGTCTTGAACAAACAGTTGTAAACCAAAATACAAACTTGACAAACCAAACATAAAGGTACAAACCAAACATTGTCTTGACAAACCTAACATTGTCTTGAACAATCAAACAAATAAACATAGTCTAAAGTTACAAACCAAACATTATCTTGAAGAAACTTGACAAACAAACAAACAAACTCTAAACTTACAAACCATCCATCACTCATCAATATTGTAAACTGGTGCACCTTGAGTGGCAGTGTGTGATTCCTGTGAAGCAGTGGATTGTTCACCACCTTGTCCTTTGCAGCTCCTGACATTGTGACCCATGTTCCCTGTCACGGTCCCCGACCCGGTTTGACCCGTTTCAGGAGCCGCGGGACAGAACTATCCCGTGGTATTTATTTAACAGCGGAAGTTTACTTCAGGATCTTTTAAAAACTGCAATTTCCCGATTATTTTATTTCACAACTCGGGATAAAACCCCGGTAATTTACAATCTTAAGATTTCACTGAGAAATCTTTATTTTACAAAACATGTTTCTTTATTTTATACTGAGCCACTTCCTTAAGCTTGTAGTGCTTCTTGGCACTTTTCCTGGATCACAACAGATCACCTGAAACATGTTTGAAAAAGGTTTTGTCAGCGGGAAATACTGAGTGAATCATTCTTTTTACTAAAACGACTCGTTTGTTATAATTTACAGTATTAAGAGAGATTACAATGTTTATTTCAACCAAATACCCACAGTATTTGTCACTCGACCGGATCTGTGACTATGGTCATACCACTATTGAGTCCGTTCACCCAATAGTGACGAATATCACTACTTAGGTTCGCCCACCTAAAGTGATAAAACAGCAGTAATGTGCACAATACCCCACATACCGGCTGTAATTTGGTGACTACATATACTTAATCACTGTAATTATAATCTTGAAAATAAACATACTTTTGTAAACAGATTTGATAAAAAGAGAATGACTCACTTTGCAGATTTAATTTGAGCAGAGCTTAGCCTACTGATTAGCCTTTTAACCTAAATTTAATAACAGACACACAATTCGGTTAGTAACTTAATACAGCATTTACGATAACTCACGAGATTAAACCTTCACATTGAATGACAAAGTGCGATACTTAAACATCCATTGAATTAACAACGAATGACAAAGCATAAACCCTAATGTGGGCAACACTTAAACATCCATTAGATAGTTTAATCGATCGGACATTGAATCGTATCAGCGATCGAGTTATTACCCTGTATTGCGGCGGCGATTAGTGATCCGTGTGTGTTTTAATAGTAAACAGAACGTAACTCAGTGTGTGATTGGAATTTCTACGTCGTTTCGATACCAGAAATTAAGTCCCAATGTCCACTATTTATACACGAATTTTGACACGCTTGCGCACCGTAAGCCTTATCCCTTACGGTGCGCAAGGGACACGATTTCACCCTAGGTTAGCCACGTCCTTGACTAGCCTTGCTGACTTGACTGATTCGAAAAATTCGTTTTTAACAGCAATTTATTTAGATAATCGTTAACTAGGGTTTACCCCCCCTGAGTTTTAGGGGCCCTGATTCTGATTCTGATTGTTCTGAAAATTTTAGGGTTTGTGCAGAATCACTTGGGTGTCTCAATTAGGGTTTCCTATTGGATAAAATCATCATCATCATCATCATACTCAGTAAATCCCACCAATAGCAAAGCAAAGGTAGGGTCTGAGGAGGGTAAGATGTAGACAGCCTTACCTCTACCCCGTAGGAATAGAGAGGCTGCTTCCAGTGAGACCCCCGGCTCGATAGTAGTTTTGCATCAAGCCTTGGACATAAGGCACATAACACTCGGCAATCGGGACAAAGACCGATTAGTGCATGTACCCTTTTGTCTTTCAGCTATCAACGCCACCACATGATGCATGATTAACCGTCCTCCACTTTTAACGTTATTTTCACGAAATTAGTAAAATAACGTTAAAATTAGTGCACTTTTACTTTTGCCCCCTGATGGCCCACACCTATTGGATAAAATAATAAGATAAATAGGACTTTTAATGAGAGTTGTTACATTCTCCCCACCTTAATAAAAATCTCATCCTCGAGATTTACTGGAATAATTGAGGATACTTTCGCTTCATTTCTGATTCCAGTTCCCAAGTGTATTCAGGTCCTCGTTTAGAATCCCACTTGACTTTAACTAGCACTAGTTGTTTGTGCTTGAGAAACTTCACTTTTCTGTCTTCTATCTGAAGAGGTTTCTCAACAAATTTTAACTTTTCGTTTACCTCTATATCTTGGAGAGGTACTACCAAAGTTTCGTCTGATTGACATTTCTTGAGGTTGGATACATGAAATACATCATGTACTCCAGCTAATTCTTCTGGTAGTTGTAAACGATAAGCAACTGGTCCTATACGTTGGATTACTGGAAATGGTCCTACGTATCTTGGACTTAGCTTTCCCTTCTTACCGAATCGAACAACTCCTTTCCAAGGAGAAACTTTTAACAGTACTCCGTCTCCAACTTGGAATTCTAACGGCTTGCATCTATTGTCTGCATAACTCTTCTGGCGATCTCGAGCCGTCTTCAGCCTTTCCTTGATTTGAGTAATCTTATCAGTAGTTTCTTGCACTATCTCGGGGCCTGACAATTGACTTTCTCCTATTTCTGCCCAACATACTGGAGTTCTGCACTTTCTTCCATATAGTGCTTCAAATGGGGCAGTTTCAATGCTCGAATGATAACTATTGTTATAGGAAAATTCAATTAAAGGTAAATGATCATCCCAGTTTCCACCAAAATCTATCACACATGCTCGGAGCATGTCTTCTAGAGTTTGGATCGTCCTTTCACTTTGTCCGTCTGTTTGAGGATGATATGCAGTGCTTAGGTTTAGTCGAGTTCCCATTGCTTCTTGGAAACTTTTCCAGAAATGAGAAGTGAAACGACTATCCCTATCCGAAACAATGGAGAGTGGAACTCCATGTAAAGATACGACTTCATCTACATACAACTTTGCCAATCTTTCCATGCTAAAGGTTTCTTTCATAGGGAGAAAGTGAGCTGATTTGGTTAATCGATCCACAATTACCCAAATCGCATCATTACCTTTTCTGGTTTTGGGTAACTTAGTAACAAAATCCATTGTTATGAGTTCCCATTTCCATATAGGCATTTCCAATTGTTGTAGTAGACCTGAAGGTTTCTGATGTTCTGCCTTAACTTGTGAACAAGTAAGACATTTAGAAACATATCTAGCTATATCCTTCTTCATGCCTATCCACCAGAAATTCTTTCTTAAATCTTGGTACATTTTATTGTTTCCAGGGTGTATGGTATATCTAGATTTATGAGCTTCTTCTAAAATCTTATTTCTTAATTCTCCCTGCTTAGGTACCCAAATTCTGCTTTTATGGAATCTCCAAATTCCATCAGCTCCCTGTTCTAATTCTTTTAATCTTCCTTTCATTCTTTCGGCATCATCCTTGATTGCTGTAGCTTGAACATTTTTAAATTGTTCCATTAAATCTAACTGTAGATTTAACCTAAGAGCACGAACTCGTCGTTGTTTCTCATGGTACTTACGACTTAAGGCGTCTGCAACTACATTTGCCTTTCCTTCATGATATTGAATATCACAGTCGTAGTCACTTAGGATTTCCATCCATCTCCTTTGCCTCATATTCAACTCTTTTTGCCCAAATATATATCTTAAACTTTTATGATCTGTATAGATAGTAAACTTACTTCCGTACAGATAATGTCTCAAGATTTTCAGGGCAAAAATTACGGCTCCTAATTCTAAGTCATGAGTCGTATAGTTTTCTTCGTGCTTTTTCAATTGTCTTGAGGCATACGCAATTACCTTCTTGCGTTGCATTAGCACACATCCAAATCCTAGTTTTGAAGCATCACAATATACTTCAAAATCTTCAGTTCCTTCTGGTAAGGCTAAGATTGGAGCATTGGTTAATTTCTGCTTCAATATCCTAAAGGCTTCTTCTTGCTTATGTCCCCATTCAAACTTAACTGCTTTACAGGTTAGCTTAGTTAATGGTACAGCTATTTTGGAAAAATCCTTAATAAACCGTCTATAATATCCAGCTAAACCTATAAAACTTCTAATTTCCATTGCTGACTGTGGAACCTTCCAATTGGTAATTGCCTCTATCTTAGCAGGATCTACATGAATACCTTCATGATTCACCATGTGTCCTAAGAATTGCACTTCTTGTAACCAAAATTCACACTTCGAGAATTTGGCGTACAGTTTTTATTTTCTTAATAAAGTTAAGAGTGCATGCAGGTGTTGACAATGTTCGTCCTGACTTTTTGAATAAATAAGTATATCGTCTATGAAAACAATTACAAATTTATCCAAATACGGTTTACAGATCCTATTCATCATGTCCATGAATGCAACAGGTGCATTTGTTAATCCGAATGGCATGACTGTAAACTCGTAATGACCATACCTAGTTCTGAAAGTAGTTTTAGGTATGTCTTCTTCTTGTACCTTCAATTGATGATATCCAGAGCGTAAATCGATCTTAGAAAAATACCTAGCTCCTTGAAGTTGATCGAATAGATCATCAATCCTAGGTAATGGGTATCGATTCTTAATTGTAACCTTATTCAATTCTCTATAATCAATACACATTCTCATTGAACCGTCCTTCTTCTTTACAAACAACACTGGTGCTCCCCACGGGGATGAACTAGGTTGTATGAAACCTTTACTTAGTAATTCATCTAATTGTTTTTTCAGTTCTAACATTTCTGTGGGTGCTAACCGATAAGGTGCCTTGGCTATCGGTATAGTTCCTGGAATTAAATGAATTCTAAATTCCACTTCCATATCTGGTGGTAACCCTGGTAACTCTTCTGGAAATATATCTGGGTATTCCGAGACTACAGGAATCTCCTTAAGTTCTTTACCCTTAGTACTAATGATTACTGAAATCATATATACTATTCCTTGCTTTCGTTCATAACTAGCAACTTTCATTACTGATATGAACTTCATGGGCTTACTTGGTTTATCTCCTGTAATCATAATGACTTCTCCGGTAGGTGCCTGAATTTCTATGGAATTCTTATCACAAAGAATTCGAGCATGGTTGGCTACTAACCAATCCATTCCTAACACAACATCAAATTCGGCTAATTTCATAGGTAATAGGTTTGCAAAGAATTTATGACCTGAGAGTTCTATATTTTCCTTTTGCAAAACTTTATCTATGCTAACAGAATTTCTGTCTGCCGTTTCGACTGTAAAAATCTGACTAAGTTGGGTTAAAGGTAAATTAAGAGCTTGGCAGAATGAAGTATTTATAAAACTTTGGTTTGCACCAGAGTCAAATAATACTTTTGCGTAAATGTTGTGAACTAAAAACGTACCGGCTATCACATCAGGAATCATCTCAGCTTCCTGAGTAGTTAACTGAAAAGCTCGAACATTCTTCTTAGTAGCTCCATCAGCTGTCTTGGCTTTGTTGTCTGCTGGTTTGACCAATTTAGGACATTCTGTTTTGAAATGTCCTGTTTCTCCACAATTGTAACAAATTGTGAATTTCTTTCTGCAGTTTTCTTCCCGATGTCCTACAACTTTGCAAAAATTGCAGGTTACATTACATCTTCCATAATGTTTCTTTTTACAATTTCTGCAGAACTGAGGAGTTGAGGATTGCCCTGTTCCTCTTCTCTTGAAGCTGTTATTATTACCCGTACGAAATCCTTGGGTAATTTTCTGAGCCAGTTCTTTCTTCCTGCTTTCATCTTGCGTGCGTACCAATTCATCGGTTAGGGTGTTAGCTAATTCCACAGCATCGTCAATAGTACGAGGTCTCGCAGCTTTAACGATGTTACGGATTTCACTAATCAATCCCCAAATATAACGAGAAATGAGTACCGGTTCTGGCGAAGCCAGTGTTGGTACCACTCTAGCATATTCAAAGAATGTCGAAGTATAACCGCGACAATCTACACCCGTCATTCGATGATTTAGAAACTTATTTGCCATTTGATCTTTTTCATATTCGGGACATAATTTTCTTTCTACAAGACTCTTAAATTCTTCCCAGTTCATAGCATATGCCATCATCCTTCCTTTTGCTTGTAACACCGTGTTCCACCATTCTAGCGCCCCTTCTTTGAACAGATTTGACGCATACATGACCTGATCGTTTTTGTCACATTTACTTATGGTAATCACTGCCTCGGTTTTCTCTAACCAACGCAGTGCCGCAGTCGCTCCTTCATTGCCTGCAAACTCAGTGGGTTTACAAGCAAGAAATTCTTTGTAAGTGCAACCAGGCGTTGCAGCTTTCATTTTCTTAGGGAGCGAAGCTTGCCGTGGTTCATTATCATGATTAGTATGATTACCGCCTCCGTTTACACTATTACTGAAGTTATCTTCAGAAATACGTTTGCTAGGAATGATTTGTTGAGGTTCGATTGGATTTCTAACAGCAGCGACTATTGCTGGAATAGCATTGGCTATTCCCTGAGCAACGATATTTTTGATATCTTGCCTAGTCATATATTGATCCCCCGGATGTTGCTCAGATTGATTAACTTCGTTAACTGGTTCATTACCAACGTTTGCCATCTGGTAATTAATTTATATAATTTATTAGTATTGAATAAATAACAATTAAACATAAAACAATCATGCAAATTTCACATATACACATATAGCCAAAACTATCGATTTCTCGATTCCCATTTTTATATAGTATGCATCAATACACACTATTTACAAAGTTTTATTTATTTTATCAACTATATTCTACTTATTTATTTTACAACCACAGTTTCCCATAAACCCCTTATCCCTCGTTAGCTAATATTAATAACGGCGCTCTCTCTCATCATACTTCCAGGAGATCTGTTCTCCTACTTCCCTGATCCTGTTTCCGGCATCCACTAGCTCTTCGCCAAAGTGGCGAAGTTCAGCTAAATTCTCATTACTCATAGGTGGATTAGGTATAGGTTCTGGGTCAAATTGAGGAAGAAAGGAATAAGGACTGTTGAACAAATTTTGGAATTGCCAATCATTCGTCCACCATTCATCCATTCCCAGAGGTTGAGTGTGGATTATAGGTTCTGGGATTGCTGGTTCTAAGTTTATAGGGAGTTGAGTTTCAATAGGACGAGTAAAAACATTTGTATTGACAGGCTGAATAGTATCACAGCTTGCTAATATAAAATCTAGCTCTTCCTGTAATGTCATTTCCTGAGTTTGTTTAGAACTTTCCCCAACTTCTACCTGAGAACCTCCTCCAATCTCCATTTCTATCTGCTTAGAGTATTCATCAAACTGTAATCCCATCTGCCTAGACTCTTCCCCGACTTCAATTCCCTTCCTTTTTTCTAACGGATTTTCTATCTTGGGAATCTTTCTAGTGACAGGCTTCCTCCTACGCACACGCCTCCATCCTACAAACCTTCTCCTTTTCTTGGGCTTAAGTTTCTCCGGAGGTGGTGAAGCATTGAATTCAATAGGTTCTTCTATGTCGGGTATATACCTATTGAAATCTCTGGAAACCTCTATTTTTACCGGATAGAGATTTAAATTTTGAAGGGCGTCAGACAAGTCACTCATGCTGTTTAGCAAAATATACGCAATTAGAAATTTTATAAAATTTCATAGATAACCTTTAAATATTATTTCATACTGGTTAACTACAAAACAATTGAAAATTTAAAACACACTAGGGTTTATTGTAAACTTATTTATTTACTGAGTAAAGTTTCTAGACTGTAAGGAATAAAGTTGCTAAAACTTGAGTCAAAATATTTAAAGATCTGCATTTACTGCTACAGTAGCTAGCATGTAAAGATCTGCCCATTTCTCATCTAACTTGTCCTCCCAAGGTGATTTACTGGAAAATTCCTGGGTTTCCTGTTTAATCTTCTTTTCTCGGGATTTCTTTATTTTCTCTTTACTTTTCCTAATAATTAGACTTCTTTTACTAGGAGAAAGTGGTTCCTCATATTGTGCCTTTCGCACAAATATTCCTTCATCAGGAATTACAGACTGGTTTGAGGATTTGTTTTGGGATGAACTTCCCTTCTCGTTGGATGACCTATCAAATTTAAGATAGATGTTTGACAGCTTTTGCTTACCCATACTGTACACAAATATTCAATTAATAAAACACATAATCACAAAATGACAAGTAGAAAATGTAACACCTCGAAAATTCGTGTTTAATGTATTAACGACACGTGTCATGTAAGACAAAACGCGTTGTAAACTCGGATTTATTAAAAATGTTTGACAGGATTTAATTGTGTCGTCATGTTAACTTTTGCACCTCTGAACGACCTCGTTATAAATCCCAAGACTCAAATTATATTAAAAATATCGGGTATATATGTTTAATTCCAGTGAATTATGCAATGATTAAATGCAATGCACAAGAATGGAATTCTACGAAGGAAAAGCATGATAAACCTTCAATTTCGGGACTTTGATTTGAATTCAAAGTAAACAATTGATAATGGTAGGGTATGAGGTTGTACAAAGGCATTTTAGGAGGTCCCTAACTGTCAAAATAAAGTCCCAAAGTCGACCCAAGTGATTGCCCTTTCAAAACACCAAAGATCAAACAATTTTTGTGTCTGACCAGAGGCTTACGGACCGTAAGCATATATGTGCTTACGGTCCGCAAAGCAGCCCCCAGCGACCAGCAACCTTCTGCAGCCGGTTTCACGCGATTTTGACCGATCTTCTTGGTATTTCTCAATCTTGGGTGACCCCTAAAATGTTCCTAGACCCCAGGAACACTTGTTGAGCACTTGTGGTGGATACTAGACCTTGTTGTCAACAAGTTATGGTGCCTTGATCATTATATAAAGGCCTCCAAGGTTGCAATCAATCCTCACACATTCTCCTGCATAATTGGATCATCTCTGGAAGCTCAAGTCTGCTCTCAAGTGTTCATAATCAAGCTTAGGACCTTTGTAAGTTGACTTGACCTTTCTTAATTATGTTTAGCTTAGTTCTAGCTTAAAAGTCAACATATCGTAATTAACGTTTGACTTCAATATTTGCTATAAACGGCTCTGTCATACCACGAATTAAAAGTACCGTTAGATAGGTAATAATATGGGTATTAAACCCTTATAATGGCAAGTTCTGATTCCAGACCTATCTAGGTCGTTTGTCGAGTCAAATGTTGACCGAAAAAGTCAACAGAAACGTCAAATATGATTTAATGCACTATTAGCAATCCGAGAGGCGTGTAACCTGTTTTAACCTTAATATAACTTGGTAATAAGTATAAAAACTTGTCTACGCTTGTTCGACTCGACAAATTCCTATTTAAACCCGGTTCGGAACCGAAAGACGCAAAACTTTGACTTTTGCGTTGACTTCGGTTCTGACCCGTTATAGTTTGAATTAGACATGCCTTAAAGTCCCATTAGGGATGAGTTACATGATAGTATAAGCCTCTGTACTTGTTTCGTTGATTACCCAATTAATATACATGTTTCCGTTAATTGCTCGTATGTTGACCGTTATGCCCTTATTACCTTAAAACGTGATTTATGAAAATGTAAAAGTGTAGAAACCTTACATACTGATATATAAACTTGTATGCAAAGTTTGACATCAGTTTGACTTATAGATTAAGATTTATGCTCAATATCGCAAAATTAATGCTTTATGTTAATAAAACGGCGTAATTAACGTATAGCCTAGTTAAGCCTACTTCTTGGTATCAAACTTAATACCCACTGATATATTATATTATTTTGGGATTTTTAAAGATTTTTAATTAATTTTAGGCTGAGCATAACTAGTAGTCGTAGGCTTAATCCGGTAATTGTCGGTTTTGCCCTTACGGGCCGTAAAATGAGTTTTACTTATCTAAACGACTCCAAACCTTTTGCTACTGATCACATATGTTAAATAAATTATTTTAAGCCTTCTGGAAATATAAAAATATCAGATTTAAGTATCGAACCCGGAAATGGCCTTTAATCGCCTAATTTAGTGTTATTAACGCATAGTATGTCTTAAAATCATATTGGACATACCCGGGTTGATACCTACTGATATATGAGGCAAATTATGATATTATAACAGTAAGCAAAGGTTGAATTACTCAGACTTTGTTTTTGAGCTTTTCGGCTTATGTGAAATTACCAAAATACCCCTACGGGGCATAGTTTGGTTATAAATGATATATTTCACATATATACTTTAGCCTACTGATATAACTCATCAAATAGAGTATGTTTTCTGTTTACATCAAACCTGTAACTCAGTTGAACATTTAAACGCTTTTACAAACTTTAAAATGACCAAACTACCCCTACGGGGCATAGTTTGTGTTTAAATTAGTTTCGGGCATAACGAAAGACATCCTACTGATGTTACAACATATTGAAGCATATTAACTTAGGAAACCTGTATATGGCTCTTACGGATACCCGTTACGCTTATTTCGCGTTCGGTTCGGTTTATGTAACAAGTTTACATAAATTAGCCGAAACGGGTCAAACCTTATCGGTTTTATCTCAAAATCCAGAATGTGAATAATAAACCCATATTAAACAAGTCTCCGAACTTGTCGGGTCTAAATCACATTCTATCCGGTCTTCGCTTAATCGTGCGTACGAACCGTATCTTTGAAACTAGCCGGTCTAAGCTTAAGCTTAATTAAAGACCGTTAGGATTCTAATAGGTTATTAAAAACCTTCGTTCCAGATTAGGAGCCCAGTAAAAGCTATCTGTACTTGCTGATTTGATATACGGCTGGGATTGAATTTATATTTAGCTCAGGTAAATACTTTTAACTTATTTTCCCTATACGGGCTTGGGTTACGGTACATAGTGTACCGCTTGATCGGGCATCAAATCTCCACGCTTAGTGGGTAGTTGAATAATTTGAACGGCTCGTTTTAAACAGATTTGTTTACTTTACAGCCTTTGGGGGGTTAATGACCATGTCCCGGATATCCCTGGCATCATCTTACGAGATGGCCACGACCTGAGCACGGGGTGTAGGCGTACTCCCGTGTATAACTCACTTAAAGTGGTGTGTCTATTGATCTTTAACCCGGATACGTTCCGGGCTACTGAACGCATAAGTAACATGTAATTCGTTCACAAGATTATAATATTAAATAATTCTCCCAAGTTAAAAAGATTAATTTTGCCTCTGTGCATTTTAATCAATGTGTCAAGATATTTTGTGCCGTTTGCACTCGAATCACTTTTCAAACTCTTTTCCAAAATGAGTCAGTTGAATGTATTTACCAGTGTAAACTGACGTATTTTCCAAAAAGGCTAAATGCAGGTACTATACGAAATTGGCTGGATATGTCTCCTTAGCATCAATAGAAGTCTCGCAAGCTTAAGATGCCTAAAAGTCTGTTGAACTACTGTTTCCATTTTATGTTCGATCCTTCTGTGGATAAACTTCCGAATACTGTGACATATGATATTACAATAATAAATTCGGTTGTATCATGCTTTAAATTGCTTCCGCTGTGCATATTGATATTGTGTTGTTTGACTATTGCGTTGCCAACCATGACGTCACGATACTCCCCACCGGGCCCACCGGTGACACGTGGAAATTCGGGGTGTGACAGGTTGGTATCAGAGCCAACACTGAGTGAATTAGACACTATCCTTAAGTGTTTAATCTCAGTTACACAATTGCACATATCTAAACCTTCTGAGTCTAGACTTAACTTAGGAATATTCTCAATCCTAATCTTGAAATTTTACTTCCAAATTTTTATTGGATACGTCGCCAAGCAAAGAAGCCGTAATAGGAGTTCTCCACACCCGGAGCCCTGAGATGCTGAGCTTCGTACCGCGACTAGAATGAAACGAGCATCCAAGGAGAAAGCATTCAGAAATAAAATGAAGAAGAAACTCCTTTTACTGAAGATCGTTTCCTTAATAGTCCTTATAAGGACATAACTATCTTTCAGTCCCTCCGAGGACACATTATTCCTTTTAAGTCCCGCTTAGGGCAACTTTATACTTTTATTTTTATATAATGGAATGATTAAGTTTAAACTTTCATTCTAAATAAGAAAAATTAAATAAATGGAAAAATAATATTTCCCTTTTTTGCAAGATCTACCATTATATTAAAATGGCAAAATCTAAAAGGGCAAGACCTAGCTTCGGGTCATATTAAGACCGGCCAAGATGGCAGTTCCGCAATTTAGATTCAGATCCATATTTACACCTCAATTTAAAATTGTTCTGCGTTAATTATAAATTAAGAATCTTAAGTGTGAAACCTAGCCTCGGGTCAATTATAAGACCGGGCCAAGATGGTAAGACCTGTTTAAAAGATTCAATTCCCTGTTAACATCTTAAAACATGTTAACCCTCCTGGCAGATGTGATTCATTTAAAATTCACACACGTCATTTTTATATAGGATTCTTCAAAAGATTCCTAACCCAGTTTAATGATCCCTGAATCCTGGGTTTACATCATCAATTAAGATGATCATATTTTAACCATACGTGGTAAAATATTGCCTACGGGCCTTGCTCATTTCCACATGAGCCAAAATACAGTGGTAGCTATGACTCCCTGTTAGAAAAGGTAATGAACTAGGTTCAAACCTCAAATGCTTTGATTCTCTGAAATCCTGGCTTATGATTAAAAAAAAATTTGTCCTTGTGACTAGGCCTATTGTGCCAATATACTATCATACTTTGATTCTCTGAAATCATAGCCTAATTTATAATTGTCCTTGTGACTAGGCCTATTGTGCCAAAATACTTACATGCTTTGATTCTCCAAAATCATAAGCTCAAACTTTATGAATGTCCACGTGACCAGGCCATTGGGTGCCACTAATAAAACTATTAATGTTTATAATTAGGATAAATTATAATAGAAATCCTATATATATATATATATGATTAATAAATTAACCAAATATGGTCTCTGTTTACCATGGTTAATGAATTTCCCTAAGGGGCAATTCCGTTATAAACATCCCTTAGAAGGGAAGTGCCTACGGGCTATAGTTAATGTCCTCTGAGACTAAAAGACAGTGGTAGCCTACAACTTCCTGTCAAGAAAAATGTAATGAACTTTGATTCAAACCTTAACGCCTCAATTCTCCGAAATCATGGCTTATAATTAAACTTGTCTACGCAAATAGACCAATTGTGTTATTATTAACTTATGAATTAGGATTTATGGTAAAAATCCTGAAAAAAAAATATCCTTCCTTCCCTGCCAGTATGCATTTTAAAAGGAAATCTTAAAGGTGAAACCTAGCCTACGCGGCCAAGGTGGTGAAACCTACTCAAGGGATTCAGATCCTTGTTAACACCTAAGAATGTGTTAGCACTCTTGACAAATGTGATTCGAGAAAATCACAACAGTCACCCTTATACTAGATTCTTCCAATTCTCAAATCTAGCCTAGTGATCTAGGAATCATGGCCTATATCATCCTATAAGATGATCATATTATAAACATCCGTTAGTGATAAAGTGCCTACGAGCTAAACTTGTTGTCCGATAAGACAACGACAGTGGTGGTCTTTGACCTCCTGTCTAAAATGTTGGACTATGTCCAAACATAATAGTCTATATGATCAATGCGATCATTACTAATATCATCTAGTACGATGATCATATTATTTAACATCCTTTAGGGAGGTCTTGCCTACGGACTATAATATATTGCCCATTTGAGACATTGACATTGTTATCTTTATGATTCCTTGTCTGAGGTGGTGAGCTATGCTCAAGCCAAAATAGTCAATATGATTAATGCAATCATGACTTATATCTTCTAATAGGATGAACCTATTATAAACATCCATTAGTGATGTTTCGCCTATGGGCCATATTATATTGTCCATGTGTGACAAAGACATTGTAATCTTTACGATTCCCTGTCCAAGGTAGTGAGCTATGCTCAAGCCTAATAGTCGATATGATCAATGCGAGCATGACAAAAATCATCAATACGATGATTAAAACAGTTTCAACATCCTTAGAGATGTTTTGCCTAAGGGCTATAATATGTTGTCCAATTGAGACGAGGCAATTGTAATCTTTTGTGATTCCTTGCCCAATGGGGTGAGCTATACTCAAATCCCATAGTCTATACTCGTTGCGATTTTGACTAGTACCATCAGTATGATGATCATAATATTGACATCCCTCGTGATGAAATGCCTACGGGCTATACTTTATTCTAGTGTCGGTAAGACAAAGATAGTAGTGATCTTTATGATCCCCCGTTCAAAATGGTGTGATTATACCCAAACCTAATAGTCAATTTGATCGATGTGATCATGACTAATATCATTAGATACGATGGTTATATATAAACATCCATTAGTGATGTTGATTGGCGTATTTTTCTGCCAAAGGAATCGTCTCTCAAGACGATGACAGTTGTAGTCTATGACTCCCTGTCCAAAGGTGAAGAACCACGTTCAAACCTTGAAGCCCTAATCTAATAAGATTGCGGCTTATAAATTAAGGTCCTTGAAAAATAGACCATCGAGTTATGTTTTAAAGTCATTCAGGACAAGCCTATGTGCTATAATTGGTCATTCGTGACAAGTTAATATATTAAATGTTAACATTTCTGGCGACATGCCTTTGTACCAAATTTGATGAATGTCCTTATAACAAGGCCGTTTGTGCCATATCTAAATGTCATCACGACAAGGCCTTCGCGCCATATGATTACTTATGTCCTTCATGACTGTGCTTTATGCCATATTTTCTACGTCCCTCGAGACAGGCTTCTATGCCATATATGTATATATATATATATATAATAAAAGCCTTTGAGCTATGTATAATCGTCCTAGTGACAAAGACAGTTGTGACATTATGGTCCCCTGTCAAGCAGGTATTGGACTCGCTCCAAACTTTGCATGCCATTGACGGTCCCGTTGTGACCTAGGCTAAATATAATGGAAATACGTTCAAATAACATTCACTATGAATGTTCGGAACAAAATAGCCCATACGGTTTATGAACGCCGTGGCTAACCTAAGTCAGGTCATCAGGTTGATGACTAATAATGGTTAAATCTTGGTGATTGGTACCAAGTTTCGAGTATGGAAAACTCGGATGAGGTAGACGAAAGTCGCAATGCTAATAAGACGACGAAAGTTAATAAAACTACAAACGTAAACCTCAATATTAATGGAGTTAATCTTCAAGCTGTGGTTGACGCAACAGTTGAAAGGACCATGGAAAGATCATGAAATAATCTAAAGAGCCGAATGCTCCTCGCTCTGAATTTCATTTAAAAACCATGTTCAATTACTCATGAGAAGAGGTTTTGTTCACACTTCGTATAAGAAGGATGAACCAAAGAAGGAGGATAACTCCCAGAAATATGAGAAAGAGAGCGAGTACAGGCTTAATAAAAAGCAACGGAAGTTCAGTAAGAAACCTGTATACCTCTGAGACTGCTTCAACATTATTAGATGGATGTTTTAAATCCATTAGGAATCATTTTTCCGATGTCCTAGTCCCGTTAAATATAAGGACTCAATAAAGTGATAAAAGTCGATTGGTTGCCTCGAAAAATCAAGCCCATATTGTGAGTAATAAGAAGCAATTAATTATCAAGACTCCTTATGAGACAACCCTCGTAATTACACGTATCCGTACGATTAATAAATATTAAACAAAAAAAAATGGTGGAACTGGCCGTCCCCGGAATCGAACCTGGGTCTAGGCCGGCCGCACCCTTTCGCGCGCCTAGCCAACTGAGCTAGGTGCCTAGTTTGTGAAACTTCCATTATTGATTAATTATAAGCACTTGTACAATAAACTTCCTTATCATTTATCTATGATAATTTCTGCTAAGGGTCCTGTTTTTAATACAGGCAATAATAAATCTTCATGAACCATAAACTTAGCAAAAAAAAAAAAAAAAAAAAAATTTTTTTATCATCCACAAGGTATAACTACCAAGGAAACCTTAGTAAACGATTCTTCGAAATCGACAAGGAATCCTTCCGAAAATCTAGAGCACTCTTTCTTTGCATAGAGTACGACAACATATGTTATTTTAATTATTTTTCTCATTGTTTTCTATCGCCTGCGAATGCCAAACTATGTTTGATAAAAGTGTCATATGAGGATTGGCGTATCCTAGTGTGTCCCATAGATTATTTCCATGTCTGATCAGCATGGAGGTTTAATACATGGAACCCCTAAGATATCCCAATGATCATATTGTACTAAAGTCGACTAGTAGTATTCAAAGAAGATATCCAAAATGGAAATTTTTTTCCCAAGTAAATATTCCCGATTAAGGAATTCGTGGACTTATAACATAAAGGTGTCACTCATTTGACACGAACAATGATGGATGAACTGGAACCTGAGATATGGAAAATCTCTGTAGCCTCCTTGTATCTTAATTATCTTCTCATAAGTTTTCCCTGCTTACCTCCTGGGAGGCAGGTAGAATTAAGATTTGTATCCCGCCGTGGGCTGGAGTATTATGAAAACTCCATATCGAATATGGAAAAAAAAATCGAAACCCTGATTTAGTAAGTTTTAAGATATAGGCACATATAGCCTGACTCAATCTTCTGAGGGTTTTATATTGTTAAATAAGAAAGACGGTTCATATTACTTACGTATTAAATGCCGCAACCCTAATTAGGCAACGATTAAGAATTTGCCATCAGCTACCCAGGATCTAAGGGCAAATTATTGGTGGATAGGCTTGAACAAGTCTGTAGCCACCCATGTAGCTAAATGCTTGACATGTGCGCAAGTCAAAGCCGAGCATCAAAAGCCGTCAGGCTTGCTACGACAGCCTGAACTTCCTACGTGGAAGTGGGAAATGGTAACTATGGATTTTATTACCAAGTTACCCAAGACAAGGAAAGGAAATGATACGATAAGAGTTACAGTTGACAGACTGACTAAGTCCGCACATTTCCTACCCATCAAGGAGACTTATAGCTCCGATATGTTAGCCCAGTTATACGTGGATAAGATTGTAGCCCTACATGGCATACCTGTAGCTATTATCTCTGACAGAGATACTAGGTACACGACACATTTTTGGAAGAGTTTCCAACAATTCTTGGGCACACGTTTGAACTTTAGTACGGCTTACCATCCTCAGACAGACGGTCAGAGTGAGCGTACTATTCAAACGTTGGAAGACATGCTACGTGCATGTGCGATCGATTTAGGTGGCAGTTGGGATAAGAACCTACCATTAATCGAATTCTCCTACAACAATAGCTACCACACCAGCATAAAGGCTGCGCCTTTCGAGGCATTATACGGTAGAAAGTGTAGATCGCCAGTTTGTTGGACAGAAGTGGGAGATGTCCAGTTATCAGGACCAGAGATCGTGTTCGAAACAACGGACAAGATTGTCCAGATTCGAGACCGTCTCAAAGCTGCCGTGATAGGCAGAAGAGTTACGCTGATCCAAAGCGTAAGGGTTTTCACTTCGAAGTAGGTGACAAAGTCCTACTTAAAGTGTCACCCTGGAAAGGAGTGATGCGGTTTGGTAAGAAAGGCAAGCTAAGCCCGAGATACATAGGACCTTTCGAGGTTATCGAACGTGTCGGGTCAGTTGCCTATAAACTAAACTTACCTGAAGAGCTCAGTGGAATTCAAAATGTGTTCCACATCTGCAATCTGAAAAAGTGTTTCGCTGATGAATCACTGGTAATACCGCACACAGATGTGCATATAGATGAGAGCTTAAAGTTTGTGGGAAAAAAAAACCCTTGTCGATTGAAGATCGGCAGGTAAGGAAGCTTCGAAGGAAGCATGTACCTATAGTAAAGGTCAAATGGGATGCCCATAGAGGTCCCGAATATACGTGGGAGTTGGAACACACCATGAAAGAAAAATACCCTTATTTGTTTCAGTAAATCTCGGGTCGAGATTTATTTTAAGGGGGTGAGGATGTAACACCTCGAAAATTCGTGTTTAATGTATTAACGACACGTGTCATGTAAGACAAAACGCGTTGTAAACTCGGATTTATTAAAAATGTTTGACATGATTTAAATGTGTCGTCATGTTAACTTTTGCACCTCTGAACGACCTCGTTATAAATCCCAAGACTCAAATTATATTAAAAATATCGGGTATATATGTTTAATTCCAGTGAATTATGCAATGATTAAATGCAATGCACAAGAATGGAATTCTACGAAGGAAAAGCATGATAAACCTTCAATTTCGGGACTTTGATTTGAATTCAAAGTAAACAATTGATAATGGTAGGGTATGAGGTTGTACAAAGGCATTTTAGGAGGTCCCTAACTGTCAAAATAAAGTCCCAAAGTCGACCCAAGTGATTGCCCTTTCAAAACACCAAAGATCAAACAATTTTTGTGTCTGACCAGAGGCTTACGGACCGTAAGCATATATGTGCTTACGGTCCGCAAAGCAGCCCCCAGCGACCAGCAACCTTCTGCAGCCGGTTTCACGCGATTTTGACCGATCTTCTTGGTATTTCTCAATCTTGGGTGACCCCTAAAATGTTCCTAGACCCCAGGAACACTTGTTGAGCACTTGTGGTGGATACTAGACCTTGTTGTCAACAAGTTATGGTGCCTTGATCATTATATAAAGGCCTCCAAGGTTGCAATCAATCCTCACACATTCTCCTGCATAATTGGATCATCTCTGGAAGCTCAAGTCTGCTCTCAAGTGTTCATAATCAAGCTTAGGACCTTTGTAAGTTGACTTGACCTTTCTTAATTATGTTTAGCTTAGTTCTAGCTTAAAAGTCAACATATCGTAATTAACGTTTGACTTCAATATTTGCTATAAACGGCTCTGTCATACCACGAATTAAAAGTACCGTTAGATAGGTAATAATATGGGTATTAAACCCTTATAATGGCAAGTTCTGATTCCAGACCTATCTAGGTCGTTTGTCGAGTCAAATGTTGACCGAAAAAGTCAACAGAAACGTCAAATATGATTTAATGCACTATTAGCAATCCGAGAGGTGTGTAACCTGTTTTAACCTTAATATAACTTGGTAATAAGTATAAAAACTTGTCTACGCTTGTTCGACTCGACAAATTCCTATTTAAACCCGGTTCGGAACCGAAAGACGCAAAACTTTGACTTTTGCGTTGACTTCGGTTCTGACCCGTTATAGTTTGAATTAGACATGCCTTAAAGTCCCATTAGGGATGAGTTACATGATAGTATAAGCCTCTGTACTTGTTTCGTTGATTACCCAATTAATATACATGTTTCCGTTAATTGCTCGTATGTTGACCGTTATGCCCTTATTACCTTAAAACGTGATTTATGAAAATGTAAAAGTGTAGAAACCTTACATACTGATATATAAACTTGTATGCAAAGTTTGACATCAGTTTGACTTATAGATTAAGATTTATGCTCAATATCGCAAAATTAATGTTTTATGTTAATAAAACGGCGTAATTAACGTATAGCCTAGTTAAGCCTACTTCTTGGTATCAAAATTAATACCCACTGATATATTATATTATTTTGGGATTTTTAAAGATTTTTAATTAATTTTAGGCTGAGCATAACTAGTAGTCGTAGGCTTAATCCGGTAATTGTCGGTTTTGCCCTTACGAGCCGTAAAATGAGTTTTACTTATCTAAACGACTCCAAACCTTTTGCTACTGATCACATATGTTAAATAAATTATTTTAAGCCTTCTGGAAATATAAAAATATCAGATTTAAGTATCGAACCCGGAAATGGCCTTTAATCGCCTAATTTAGTGTTATTAACGCATAGTATGTCTTAAAATCATATTGGACATACCCGGGTTGATACCTACTGATATATGAGGCAAATTATGATATTATAACAGTAAGCAAAGGTTGAATTACTCAGACTTTGTTTTTGAGCTTTTCGGCTTATGTGAAATTACCAAAATACCCCTACGGGGCATAGTTTGGTTATAAATGATATATTTCACATATATACTTTAGCCTACTGATATAACTCATCAAATAGAGTATGTTTTCTGTTTACATCAAACCTGTAACTCAGTTGAACATTTAAACGCTTTTACAAACTTTAAAATGACCAAACTACCCCTACGGGGCATAGTTTGTGTTTAAATTAGTTTCGGGCATAACGAAAGACATCCTACTGATGTTACAACATATTGAAGCATATTAACTTAGGAAACCTGTATATGGCTCTTACGGATACCCGTTACGCTTATTTCGCGTTCGGTTCGGTTTATGTAACAAGTTTACATAAATTAGCCGAAACGGGTCAAACCTTATCGGTTTTATCTCAAAATCCAGAATGTGAATAATAAACCCATATTAAACAAGTCTCCGAACTTGTCGGGTCTAAATCACATTCTATCCGGTCTTCGCTTAATCGTGCGTACGAACCGTATCTTTGAAACTAGCCGGTCTAAGCTTAAGCTTAATTAAAGACCGTTAGGATTCTAATAGGTTATTAAAAACCTTCGTTCCAGATTAGGAGCCCAGTAAAAGCTATCTGTACTTGCTGATTTGATATACGGCTGGGATTGAATTTATATTTAGCTCAGGTAAATACTTTTAACTTATTTTCCCTATACGGGCTTGGGTTACGGTACATAGCGTACCGCTTGATCCGGCATCAAATCTCCACGCTTAGTGGGTAGTTGAATAATTTGAACGGCTCGTTTAAACAGATTTGTTTACTTTACAGCCTTTGGGGGGTTAATGACCATGTCCCGGATATCCCTGGCATCATCTTACGAGATGGCCACGACCTGAGCACGGGGTGTAGGCGTACTCCCGTGTATAACTCACTTAAAGTGGTGTGTCTATTGATCTTTAACCCGGATACGTTCCGGGCTACTGAACGCATAAGTAACATGTAATTCGTTCACAAGATTATAATATTAAATAATTCTCCCAAGTTAAAAAGATTAATTTTGCCTCTGTGCATTTTAATCAATGTGTCAAGATATTTTGTGCCGTTTGCACTCGAATCACTTTTCAAACTCTTTTTCCAAAATGAGTCAGTTGAATGTATTTACCAGTGTAAACTGACGTATTTTCCAAAAAGGCTAAATGCAGGTACTATACGAAATTGGCTGGATATGTCTCCTTAGCATCAATAGAAGTCTCGCAAGCTTAAGATGCCTAAAAGTCTGTTGAACTACTGTTTCCATTTTATGTTCGATCCTTCTGTGGATAAACTTCCGAATATTGTGACATATGATATTACAATAATAAATTCGGTTGTATCATGCTTTAAATTGCTTCCGCTGTGCATATTGATATTGTGTTGTTTGACTATTACGTTGCCAACCATGACGTCACGATACTCCCCACCGGGCCCACCGGTGACACGTGGAAATTCGGGGTGTGACAGAAAAATTTAAGTATTTCTAAATACTTAATTGGCTTAAATCAGTGGCTCTGATACCACCTTATTTCTGTCACGGCCCCCGACCCGGTTTGACCCGTTTCAGGAGCCGCGGGACAGAAATATCCCGTGGTATTTATTTAACAATGGAAGTTTACTTCAGGATCTTTTAAAAACTGCAATTTCCCGATTATTTTATTTCACAACTCGGGATAAAACCCCGGTAATTTACAATCTTAAGATTTCACTGAGAAATCTTTATTTTACAAAACATGTTTCTTTATTTTATACTGAGCCACTTCCTTAAGCTTGTAGTGCTTCTTGGCACTTTTCCTGGATCACAACAGATCACCTGAAACATGTTTGAAAAATGTTTTGTCAGCGGGAAATACTGAGTGAATCATTCTTTTTACTAAAACAACTCGTTTGTTATAATTTACAGTATTAAGAGAGATTACAATGTTTATTTCAACCAAATACCCACAGTATTTGTCACTCGACCGGATCTGTGACTATGGTCATACCACTATTGAGTCCGTTCACCCAATAGTGACGAATATCTCTACTTAGGTTCGCCCACCTAAAGTGATAAAACAGCAGTAATGTGCACAATACCCCACATACCGGCTGTAATTTGGTGACTACATATACTTAATCACTGTAATTATAATCTTGAAAATAAACATACTTTTGTAAACAGATTTGATAAAAAGAGAATGACTCACTTTGCAGATTTAATTTGAGCAGAGCTTAGCCTACTGATTAGCCTTTTAACCTAAATTTAATAACAGGCACACAATTCGGTTAGTAACTTAATACAGCATTTACGATAACTCACGAGATTAAACCTTCACATTGAATGACAAAGTGCGATACTTAAACATCCATTGAATTAACAACGAATGACAAAGCATAAACCCTAATATGGGTAGCACTTAAACATCCATTGGATAGTTTAATCGATCGGACATTGAATCGTATCAGCGATCGAGTTATTACCCTGTATTGCGGCGGCGATTAGTGATCCGTGTGTGTTTTAATAGTAACCAGAACGTAACTCAGTGTGTGATTGGAATTTCTACGTCGTTTCGATACCAGAAATCAAGTCCCAATGTCCACTATTTATACACGAATTTTGACACGCTTGCGCACCGTAAGCCTTATCCCTTACGGTGCGCAAGGGACACGATTTCACCCTAGGTTAGCCACGTCCTTGACTAGCCTTGCTGACTTGACTGATTCAAAAAATTCGTTTTTGACAGCAAGTTATTTAGATAATCGTTAACTAGGGTTTACCCCCCCTGAGTTTTAGGGGCCCTGATCCTGATTCTGATTGTTCTGAAAATTTTAGGGTTTGTGCAGAATTACTTGGGTGTCTCAATTAGGGTTTCCTATTGGATAAAATAATAAGATAAATAGGACTTTTAATGAGAGTTGTTACATTCCCACATTTACCACACTTGATGCTAGTTCCCTTTCTGGTCATTTTACCTCCTTTGTCGAACTCCTGCTCAAGCTCTTTTTCACCAAATGCCTTCTTTCTTTTCTTCTTTGGCCTTCCAACTTGTGTATGATGCTTTGGTGGGATGAGTGTTGTTGGAAACTCTGAAGGAGTCCACATCTCCGGCCCGTTGATTGGCTCTATCACATTGTGATAGACTTTCTTCCATGTTGACAGCCAATACACATCATCCACCCACTCTTCTGGTATGCCAGCATCAATGTTATTCCTTGACATATCCCATATGGCTGCAACTGCATGTTTGCAAGGCATCCCTATCAAATCCCACTTCCTGCATGCACAAGTTTTATGTTTGACATTCACAACACACTGTGATCTCGGACCTGTTACTTGATACTTGTCTGAATCAACCATTAAAACAGACATTTCAGCAGCCTGTTTCTCGATCTCATCGAAGACCTCAGTGGCATGAGGTGTCAGTGGCCCCATACACTTTGCTTGCAATTTCTTGACATTCACTATCCTCTTGGTCATGTACCCCCGAATGAATTCTAGGCATGTGATAATCGGCTTGTCCCTTGCTCCTACGATTTGTTGGTTAAAAACCTCACATATGTTGTTCAGCAACATATCACATTTAGCTCTTCCAGAAAAATATGCTCTTGACCAAGCGGTGTATGGGATCTCATTCAGCCAGTCATACATAGCTCGTTCTGTTGTCTTAATTTCTTCCATAGGTTTGTTAAAGTATGGAATAGATGTCTTCCTTCCGGCTGACCAAAGCAAATTCTTGTAAAGATCTCCACGCCACTTGGATTTCATGTTCTCATGGATGTGCCTCAAACAAAATCTGTGCTCACCATTAGGAAAAACAGCTAGCATAGCAGGAATCAGACCCTGTGATACAAAATGCAATTCATTTTTTAGAATAATCACAATATTTTGCTACCAAAGTTTTTTGCAATGTATTAATTAACACTTAAGAACTTATTACCTTTTGTCTGTCACTGATGAAGGTGAAACAAGAGTCAGCCGTACACCCTAGGTCATCTCTCAACAGTTGCAAAAACCATTTCCAGGTTTGTGTTGTTTCTGCCTCAACAAGGGCATAACAAACTGGATATATGCTATTGTTCCCATCAATACCAACAGCACTCAAGATCTGTCCAGGAAATGGACCTTTTATGAAACAACCATCCACACCCAGCAATGGTCTTCCAATCATCTTAAATCCTCTCATCATAGAGGCAAAACAAAAATAAACCCTTCGAAACTGCCTTGTAGGACTAGCTGAGTTCCCACATGGCTCCACATCAATTTTAATTGTACTACCTGGGTTGGCTTTTAGAAGTTCATCACAGTATGACCTTAGCAAAGCATATTGTTCTTGGTAATCACCATAAATCTTCGTAGTTGCTATCCTCTTGGCTCTGAAGACCTTATGGAGTGATATTTCAAGTTGATGCTTCCGAAGCAGTTGACTTTGGATTGCATGAATTGGCATGTCTGGATTGCTTTCAATGATAGGTTGGATCTCTCTGGCAATCGAACTCATTGTATACAAAGAAACGACCCTTGTTGTCAAATAATTGTGTTGATTATGAATGGTCTTCACACACCACTTATCCTTGTCCGTGTTTCTTGAGATGTGAACTGCCCAAGGACAGGTGGGCTTGATATGCCTTTTAAGGTGCTTGTATTTTTGCCCTACTTTGGTGCATTTACTATTTTACCCCTCTTCTCCCTTTTTTTTACAGGACCAAGTAGTGGTGGATTGCTTCCAAAACATACTACCCTATACCTTAACAATTCATTTTTTAGAATAAACACATCCCTCCTTGCCTTAAGAGCATAACTTTTCACCATCTGATTTATCTTTTTCTTGTCATCAATAAGCTGACCAACATAGAATGGCAAATCATTTGGACCTTTTAAAGCACTCTTGTTTCTCCTCCTTATCTTCCTGGCAACCTTATCTCTAAGGCTTGAATTGTCATCAGACCCACTTTCAAAAACCTCCAGGTCAACAGGCTGATGACCTTCTTCGCTTCTCTCATCATCATGATCCCCATCACTTGAACCATCCAGTTCTTCCCTAGTAAATTCAACATTAGCCCTGAACCTCTGCATATCCACCTCTATTTCATAAACCAAATTATCTTCCTCAATATACTCATAATCAGGATCACTTCCGTCACTCTCTTCCTCATCTTCATTCAGACTATCATTCTGCTTATTTTTTGTAAATGATGCTGGAACAATTGCTTTACTAGCCCCTACAGGACCTTCACTTGTATTTTCCAATATTGTTGACCTCCGGTGTTCAACATACATGTCTATCATATGGACTCCTTGACGCACATGATCAAACATAGGCTCTAAGTCAACATCACATTTTAATGTCCTAAGACCAAAATCCAACGAATAGTACGGTTCCTTGTAATGAATGCAGAAAAACAACCCATCATTGTATCCTAATTTCTTAACCATCGCCTCTAAAACATCAGTATTCAACACTCTAAAATCTACATGATCAATGTAGTTCATCTTCCCACGAAGGTATTTCCTATTTGGGTTTTCTACAAAATTACCTCCATGGTGAAATTTTATGCTAAATTCAGATTGGGTTTCACATGTAATCAAACAACAAAAACAAATTAACACAAAAATAAGTTAAAATTTTACCTGATTCAAACGCTGTGAGCTTGCATGTCACTTACGGTACATTTCAGCCGGTTCGAAATACTGATCTTCAGCTCGTACCTTCCACAATCGAAGATCCATGCTCGTAACAGAACTTCTAATCAGCTGTAATTGTTGAAGAATGCCTGATCGCGAGTGCGGAGTTCTTCAATTTTGAGTTAGGTTAACCTCAGGGTTTCAAAGTGATGAAAGGGGGGTTTTATGAGGTTGCAGGTCAACAGGAACGCGAATTTACCTATTTGCCCTTTGACCATTAACAGAAAACGCTAAACTCTAACGGAAAGTTGGCCCGGGGGGTAAAAGTGCGACATAAGAGCAAACAGTGGGGGGGGGGGGGGATTTGCAATTATTTCCTTAGGGGGGTAGACATGCCAATGACCCCTAACCTCAGGGTGTAAAATTGCAGTCTACTCTATTTTTTTTTAGATTCTATTGTTTCCCCTATCCTTTTTTTCATGATTAATGCAGGGCTTGAAATTATTTTGATAATTGATTATTTTGGGATTTGCTATTGTGTGTTGTTTTGGGTGAGATTTTGAGCCTAATTATGTGGAGGATTCTTAGTTTTTACCCTTTAGTCCTTTACAGGATTGAAATGGTATACTCATTAACCACTCATTATTAGTTTTTTGGCAACAAATATTATGAAAATAAATACAGCATATTAGAAAAAAAGGATGTTATATTCTGTTAATATAAATGTATTTCAAGTCATTTATGTTCTTTTTATATTATATACAAACTTATGAATGTCACTATTGAATTGGTTATTACGTTATTGGGTTTTTAGCTTTCTAAGAATGATATCGTATGCAAACAGGATTTGGATTTAAAAATCAAAATTCAAATTAAGTTTGAATTCAGGTTGATCAATCAAATTCGACTTTCAGAAATTGAATTCAAATTCTTCACTTAATTCGGTTTGTATTTCAATTTTTTCGAGTACAATTCGCATAATATCTCTATTATGATGATAACTCACTTATAACTCTTTAACACTAAATTTGACTAATATATACTAGTTGGTTTGTAAATTAAATATCATAAACCAGCTTCTAAAACAAGCGTGGAGCTTTATCAACTTGTTAATTTCTTCAAATATATTTCACATAGTGATTTTATACACCCCTGTCTTGTTGAAGTGATTAATTTCAAACCTTGAGAAACATGTGCTCCCACTTTTTATGGAAATGCAATTTTTATTAGAAGTTTTTGTTGGTATTTTAGTTTGTAGTTGTATATCTCAATTGCTAATTCCAATAACAAGCAACTAAATTAGCAGAACTATAACCAAGTAACAAATTAGTTATAGAGCTAGTGATATTTTACACGAGAACCGGACAAATGATGAGGGTTTTTTTTTTTTTTTTTTTTTTTTTTTTTTTTTTATCTTCATTTTTTGCACATGTCAAAGTTCAACTGGTATATTTTTAAGAAGACTTATATTAAATTAGTAAATAATAATAGCTACAAAAATCTAATGTAAACATTATTTATGATATTTACATTATCTGTAAATTACACACACATCATGTCATGCACACTAATAATGAGACCGAACCACTTTTTAGATGTGAAAGAGAATCAAAGAGAGTGATATGGTTACGTTACGTAACATATAATTGCTTGGATTGTTTTGTATCAAACACATGTCATGTATTATGAGGCATAACCACTTTTTGGAAGATTATGTTATAACACATGCTTATATCATTATATCATTTTAATTGTGATAAACAATAATACAGTTATCTAATTATATGACCGCCTCTCTCACATGCACCCAGGGGCGGCTTTGATGGTGTGCGGGGAGTACCTCCGCACAAGGCCTATAATTTCGAGGGCACGCGATTTAAAAAAAAATCCAATATCTAACTTATAATAAAAGACTCTAAATAATGACACATGACATTCTCTCCTTCAATCTCATAAATTTTATTTATATTTGTTTATTAAATTTCTTTTAATATTAATATTAATTAATAACCAATATATAGATATCACTTATTATTATCCTTATCTTTATCTAAAATTAATAAATAACTTTAATTTTGCAATTTAGACCCTTTTGTTTTTTTTTTTTACTTTTAACTCAAAGTTTTTCATCTTTTGCGATTTAATCACAACTCTTTTTTATTTTCAATTTTGGTCCACCATACTTTTCATTTTTCCCAAGTTTTTCGTTTCGTTCTAAATTTTGCGAGTTAACGCACCGCAACGTGCGTGTGGGGTTCAACATTTTTCGTATATTTTTTTCCCGTTTGACTGGCCCGTCGCGTCACATCTATTTTTCTGCGTTTGACAAGTTCGTCCAACACGCGGGTCCTGGATGGACTTAGTTATTTTTTTATATGTTTTACGTTTCGGTTTAATTTCTCTGCAACGAGCGTGTGTGATTCAAAGATTTTACGTCTGCTTTTCGCTCGGCGTTATTTTTTTCCCGTTTTTATTTATTTTGTTTTTACAAGCTTTACCGTGTTGGTGGTCGCTGACAATGGTATAGTATTGCTACTACGTGACACAGTTTTATCACAACCGCTGCAACGAAGAGGCTTAATACTAGTTATTTTTTTACATACATGTTATTTTTTTAAATAGTAAACACGTACCAATTCCAATATAGGTCCATTTACAAATCATTTTTTATGGTTTAGAATTTAGCCCACTTGCATTAGGTTTATTGATCCCAATGCTAATTTGATTTTTTTTTAAATAATAATAGAACATTACGGAATGACACATTTTTCAAGCTCGAAAAGGGTACGTAAATTCTTAGAGACGCCTCTGCATGCACTGTAACTGACATGCCCTTAGTTCCCGTGTTTTTCAACTTAAAGTAGCAGGTTGTCATTTGTGACACTGATACGTTGAAGTGATTTGATATTCACTAATCGAACAAGGTAAATCTAAGATAGTCAACACATATTTATTACTCAAATCAATAAGAAAACTTGTTGGGCCTTTACTAATTCTTGAACTGGGCTGCTTGTTTGGGTCCATTATAGTGTTATAGATGTTAGTTGGGCCTGGATCTGTAGTGGTTATAACATACATGAAGTTTTCGGCATATCTCACCTTGCTTGCTCCTCTCAAAAGTCATATTTAATTCTAGAGTAAACTTCCGTTTTGCTCCCTGTGGTTTGGTCACTTTAACGGTTTTGCCCCAAACCTTTCAAAATAGCCATTTTACTCCTTGATCTATGACGTCATTCTCCATTTCACTCCCTGCCACTAACTCCATCCAAATTATTAATTAACTGAAAGGGTATTTTAGTAATTACAAATATAAAATAAGGGTATTTTGGTAATTTCCTAAATTTCCTTAATATAAACCAAAATAAATCAAGCATCGTTAATCTTATTACCAATTACTTTGACTCTCTCTCTCTCCCTCTAACTTCTGTGATGTCCACCCACCACCTCACACCGCCGCCACCCACCACCTCACACCGCCTCTCTCTCTCCACCAGCAGCTATCACCATCAACCACCACGTACCACCATTGGAATACCCTATAAAACCCACAACAAACCTTAGCTGATCTAAGACTAATGGTCAAAAGAATGACTCTTTCGATTTACAACTGTTTCTAGAAGGAAACTTGCAGAAAACCAATGAGAAAGATAAACTTGAAATCGAGAAATTAAAGAAGGCAGTGGCTGGTTTGATTGTTGAAAAGGTATACCCACTTTCTCTCTGTAACCCCATCTAAGCCCATCACCACCGCCAATTGCTGCCGCCACCGTTACAAACAGATCTGAGCGAAATAGATGGGTACTACCACCACTTTCGCGGCCACACCACCACCGTCAAACTTTCTCCGTCTTCTAACCGACCACCTCTCTCCCTCTTCTAACTGACAACCACCACCATCCAGCCACCACTTGCCTGACATCACCACCATCTCGCCATCTCTCTCCCATTCAAAGCCACCATCACTTATACCACCAAGTCGCCGCCACCACCATCACCCGCCTAAAAACCTGCAAATCGAACCAAACTGCCACCATTACCCACCGATGAACCTGCAAATTGAAGCCTCAATCGCACCTGGCAAAGAGCCCCATGGAATCGATTGAAAAACGATTCAATATGTGAGAGCCCTTAGAGCAGTGTCGTGCAGATCTGATGATCTGATTTCAGATCTAAATTTTGGAAGAGATGTTGGGTTAGAAGAGGGTGTTGACAGGCAGCGATGGGGGTGGTGGTTACCATCAAGAGATAGCGAGAATGTGTAAGGTGGGTTGGGGTGGTCGGCTGGTGGAGTTGTAGTGGTGGTGGTGGTGGTGGTGAGGGTTGGGGATGGTCTGCTAAAAGTTCAGTTTTAGTAAATAATGATCATACGGATTTATATAATTTATTTATATTGAATATCAATAAAAAAATAGATTTAAGGAATTAATAATGGATTTTAAAAAATCAATTTAAATACATATTTATAGATTTACCATAATACCCTTATCTTTAACAAACTTTTTAGACGGAGTTAGTGGCAGGGAGTGAAATGGAGAATGACGTCATAGATCAGGGAGTAAAATGGCTATTTTGAAAGGTTTGGGGCAAAACCGTTAAAGTGACCAAACCACAGGGAGCAAAACGGAAGTTTACTCTTAATTCTATGAGCCAAAAGACAATTAGAAGGTGGGCCAAATAAATAAACCTGTGACAATAAGAATAAACAAAAAATAAACTTGTGACAGCGGTTCAAAAAATATAAAATATAAAATATACAACATGAACATGTTTCTTATTTGATAATCAGTTTTTACATAAAAACTTATTTATTTTTTACACCATCAACATTACTAGGTTCATCACAAACGATAATTTATCGACAACAAGATGATGATGATCATCTTATGGGTTATTCATCCAAAACGACGAAATGGATCCGACCCTTTTCGGGCCACCTAGTTTTCGAAGCCTAAGAAGCAAGTGCGCTACCATGCCTGTCACGAACCCTAGTGCTGCACTCGAGCCAACAAGTGAGACCGCGGTGCAAATGAGCACAACAAACGACTCATGTTTCGACTTCATGTCCCTAGCACACATTGCTAGTTCAATACCAGCAAACAACAACAAAACCCCTAAAACCCCAACCGGAAATGCACTCAAAATCTTAACTATAGATCCACCTAGTACCAACCCTAGTACCAATTTGGTTGCGCCAAGTAAGGCCACACACCCCCCACTCCTCCCCCCAAACTTGTACTGACCCGCCAGCCCACCCGCCCCATGACAACACGGCATTGCACCGAACCAACATCCGGTTAGGTTCATCAACCCGACCGTCACGGAAACCGAGGTCACCGTCACACTTTTCTCCGGAAAAAGATCTGTCGATAACTTGCATACCGCGATAACCGAGTTGAGAATCGACAAGGGTAGTTGTGGAATTGTACCCTTGACAAACCCTCTCTTCCAAGCAGTTTTGGAAATTTTAACAACTTGCATACTAGATGGCCCAAATTTAAACCCTTTGATCACTTTGGGCTCTCTTATTATTGCCAATATCACCCCTAATAAAAATACCATAAATGCTGATGGTAAACTTGCAACAATTTTTCTCCATTTTCTTTCTTGATCATCTCCATTTACAACACAATTATCATTTCGATCATGATGATCATCTTCGTTTTCATTTTCATCTTCATCACCTGCACCATTCACAATAACAATAAAACAAACACAAACAATTGCCAAAACCAATCCATCAAGACCCAACCAATCTCGATTCCCCTTGGCTTTCGACTTTGAAAAATCTTGAACTTTTCGAATATACTTAACCGCGGTCATAGCAAACGATAGACCTTGAGCCAACTGTATCCCCCTAACAACTGGTAACGGTATGAGGCGATAAGCCAGCCGCATAAGCCCGGTCACACCGAGAACAAACAGGATGACACCGGTGCATATACCGGCTGCCATGGCCTCTGGGATCCCGAAATCGGGGTCGGATATGGCCACTGCAGCTATTGACTTCATGGGTTGGACTGGCATGGGGACACCATAGATTGCACCGGTTAGAAAGTTGTATACTCCTGTGAATATTAATGTTGTACCTAAATCAAGGTCACTAGCAAGTGTCAGTGCTAGAACTATGGGTATGTATGTACCTAAGTCACCCATTGCACCATTGAGTTCACCCCATTTTGACCGGAAAACTAGATTGTTTTTCAACTTTTTGGCGGCTGTGGTGGTGGTGGTGGTTTGTGGTGGGGATTGGTGGTTGTTGTTGGACTCCATGGTGGTGTTAAGAAACGTTATGAACCGATTGTAGTTGGAAAAAAAAGAGAGAATGGAATATGTGCTTTTTATAATGGATGCTGCTGTACTGTTAAGAGAGAATTAAACGGCTGTTAATGTGATGTCAAGCATCTCATCTTTTAGTCAACTCCTAAAATATACAGGGAGGTTATCATCTAGGGTTTTCCGGTTAATATTGGGCCATAGATTGTTTATTGATTTGGGCCAAGTCATTAATACGTTACACACTAAAACAGTTGGCTTCTGAATTTGATTGGCAAAAACAATTGGGCTTCTAAACAGTTAAGATTTAACGTTTTTTGTTCATAAATCGAGGCCCTTTTAAGTTTTTTTCTTTTAAAACCTACAAATCTTTTAGGTGGTGTTTGTTTTTCTAAAAAAGGTTTGCGCAGGCTCTTCTGTCTGCGCCGGGCAGACCATGCGCATACATTGCCATCTACAGAGTGTTTGTTTTTCCGAAGACGTTTCATTAAAAAACGTCTGCGCGGGCTCTTCTTGGTGCAGACTTGGCCCAACCACTTCGAAGATCTTCTAAGGTTGCAGAAGGTTATCACCACGTCCCACCACCACCGTCCACCACCCACCACCACCGTCCACCACCCACCACCACCGTCAACCACCACCGTCCACCACCACCGTCCACCACCCACCACCACCGTCCACCACCCACCACCACCGTCAACCACCACCGTCCACCACCACCGTCCACACCGCCGTCCACCACCACCACCCACCACCAACGTCCCGCACCATCGTCCACCACCACCACCCACAACCATCATTCGTCCGTATACCACCGTCGGTTTATTTTAGAAGTCTATATACGTTAGAAAAACAAACAGTCTTCTTCTTACAGACTGCAGAGATTTGGTCCACATCTTCTTCTACAAATGTCTGCAGATGTGGTCCGCAGACTGTAGACATTTTATCTCTTAAAAAACAAACAACACCTTAGTCAACTCCTAAAATATATATTTTCGGTTTTCAGTATCTATCAAATTTAAGAGTCTTAATCTTAAAGATGACCTTTTAAATAACGAGGGGTCATAAGCAAAAGAGAAGTGAATGGTACATAATTCGGCATAGACGCATCATATGTTTATATTCTTATAGGGATGTTTTTAAAAAGAAAATATTAGTGATAAGCAATCTTGTTGGTTTAAATATCTGAAAACAAATTTATAACAAGAGTATTAACTTTTCTTATATATGTAAAAGTAGACATAATTGTAAATTGTTAACATGTATTTTTGTTTTCAATATATTTAATTCATTAATAGAACCATTATCTATGTAATTAAATATGTCGGTATATGCCAACATAAATACAACACATACATATTGTATGCACGTATAAATGTTGTTGCTTACTAAATAATGTGTATGCATGTTTCTTTACATATATATTAGTATGTACCTATGTTTGAAACTTGTTTGTTTGTAACTCATTTAAACACATTACACATACACAGAGAGATGGGCATGTCTATGACAAGGATTCAAAGTTTAAAAATATGAGTAGTCTTTAAAATCATATGATAACGTTGCGGTTAGGTTGGTTTGTAGATCAATCATATTAATGGTATTGTCATACATATTGTCAACTTAGCAAAAGATGAAAGCATGACTAGTGTCGTTGCATGTATGGTACACATGGTAGAAAATTATGGGGTATATGTCTAATTTATGACAAGCGTTGCCATTCAAAAAAAAAAAAAAAAAAAAAAAAAAAAAAAAAAAAACAACAAAGGATTCGCATATCCACATGACACGAGACTTGTTGTTCTGATATGGGCATAAAGTTATAGAACATACGTTTTTCGTTAATTTCTGAATAAAAGATTATTTATAGAAGTAGATTTTTATAACATCAAATTTCAATGATAGCTGAAGAAAAAACCAACACAAGAATGTTATTACTATGAAGGACTAATTACCATAACTGGCTTTTGGACGATCCAAGAGGTGGCAAAACTAGCTAGCAGAAGATGATATTTTTATATTTTAAAGACAAAAAAATAGACAATTAAATATAAACTATTTAGTTTGAGGCACCCATAAATAATCTAATTTTATTGCTTATAAATTTTGTTATATGTATCAATCACGATGGTTCTTAACAAAGACATGAATGCCATATACAAACAGAGAAAACACACTTTGTTCTCATCAAGCAATCCCAGTTGAGATGACCCTTTTATATAATAATAGAGTTAGCAATTTCTAATATACTTTTGTAAACAGAAACTAGCCCACCAACCACCTTGGCCCAGTCCATCATGAGAACAACAACAAAACATGTAAAGCCTTTGAAGGATCTATCTGGCCATGATTAACAAATATAGATTGCTAATGCATCCAAACACCTTTGGTCTGCTCACTTTCAAAAATAAAGAATGTGTAGAAAGCAAGCATGTTATGCATCAACACCCGGACCTGGATACGCAGGGAGGTTCGTTATTCGTTTGTCGACAACAGGCCCGCCAACTGTAAAATGATAAAGGCTCTGAAAGTTTGATCCAGTCAACCCAAGAACCTCATGCACTGCAATACAACAACAGGGAAAACTATTTACTACCGATTAAATATAAAAACATGTGAAATTGTTAGCATCAAAGGCTAATCACAAACTCACAGTATTAACTGTTAAATACGGGAAAGTAAAATCAATATTTATACAGTAAGACGATTAAAGACCAAAGCACAAGGTTTTAGAAACCAGTCAGTCGATCATTTGTAACCCGTTTTCTTACCAAAATTTCTTCATTATAAAATATAAATTGGGGTACCAGCAAAGAGTAAGATTGCATACCAGGATCATCGAAAAAGCAACCAATGCCAGTTGCAGAAATGCCAACCGCGTGTGCTTCAAGGTACAAAACCTGACCCAAAACTCCGGTTTCCCAAAACAACCTAGGATACATCCAAACACCCTTCTCCCGTAATGTCGGCTCAACACGTGCAACCATACCCAGGCTAAAGCAACCATCACTTGCTATATCCTACACTAATAACAGCAATTATTAAACCAAAAAGGTAAAAAAAGGTCACTTATAAACCCTTCTGTTGGATCATTTCACATAAAGGCAATACTGTACATATTCTATTACACTTGAGTATTCTGATTTCAATTCTGCAATATTTTGATTATTAAACCCTCTTCCGGATAATTTCATCAACGTACCACTATAAATCAGAATATCAAATTTGAGAACAAAAAATAACGAATTCGGTGTAGAACCAAAACCCGAAAGGCAGCAGGACATGCTCAAGGGGTTTAAACCTTTTCAAAAATAAACGACAAAGACCTACGTTTGGATCTCACACTAGCAATACTGGTGGATTAATTAGTATGCATCAATATTAGTTTCATCAATCATTATAGTAGCATAAGTCATACAATGTCAGTTCCAAGGAATTAGAAACATTGCGAAATGATAGAGGTGGCCAAATGGGCAGGTTGGGTAACGGGTCAAAAAGGTTCATGGGTCAACTTGGTGGACGTGCCACCATTATTTTCTTCATTTTTCTTTAAGTTAACATGCAACTACTTGTAAAATATTTAACTTGATTAAATAGCTATATTATCAATATGTTGATCTATATAAGATGTTGATATAAATACTTTGAATAAAGAGATTTAAGATGTGCTCATTTACATTATTACATCTACTTTGGTCCACTTTCAAGATTCGACCCATCTGACACATTTCATTTTAAGTGAAGTTTTTGAAGGCTACCTATAAGATATGTATAACACACTTAGACCTTTCTAAGTATTACGTAAATAAGTCATAATTGCTATCTCAATTAAAAGGTCTAGAACTGAAAAATGAGTACCTGATGGCATGAAAGATGTTTTGAAAGCTTCATACAATCCATCTGCGCGAGTTCATATAACGGCAACTCTGGTGGGCAACCCTCGGGTTTCTCCCACTTAAACTCCGACCTCGTGGCCTTCTTAAGATCATCAAAATGTTCTTCATTTCTAACAAGAAAATACAACCCTTTTGGCAAACCGACAACTCTATGCACAAACAACACACAATGCACCTCACTGTCCCAATCCATTGCTCGATACGGCAACCCCAATTGCCTCTTTTGTTTTTCTTGACAACCCGAAGGAAGACAATGCAGTAAAATCTGATAAAATGTGTTTCTTTCAATCGATGTAACTCCATCCATATCAACTGCACTCCTACGCTTTCTAATGAGTTCCCTTAAAGGTAAATGCTTATACGAATCCTCGATACACGTCCCACTCTTTTCGAACGGATCAATAACAAACTTTTCTCTAATGTCAATGGCTTTTTTACCGCCTCTGATGTCCTATAGATAATATCCCAACATACATGTTCTTTGCTAAGTGAATTAGGCTCTCCTTTCCAATCCAAATTAGAAAACTCCGAAATCGCTAACCTCAAATTCTCATAATTCACATCAAACCCATCAATCCCATTAGGAAAAACAAGAAGCAAACAATCAGGATGCTCAAATTCAATCTCTTCAAGCTTACCTTTCACAGTTCTTTCAGGAATCTCAAACTCTGAAAACACCGCAAGCCCCATTACCTTCTTCAACTCATCATGCCCCAACCCATCAAGCACCTTCACATCCCACCCCTGTCCAGCAGCCGCCATCGAAACCGCCCCAATCGCATGACCCACATCATGATTACAATACCTAAACCCCCTCTCACCATACTTCCAACTTTCCCGCCAAAACACAGACGTCAGCCCAATTAAAAAAGACCCATCAGGGAACAAATTGGTGAAAAACCCAGATGGGATTTGAGCCCTAACCTCCAAAGCATGCACCTTTGGGGCATAATGAGCTACAAAACCCGAATCCGAAACAGATTCAACTGGTGGGCATATGATGTAAGCTTCAGTTGGGTGTAAATTACCACTGCTAGGGTTTACTCTGAGCGACCAGGTGGAAAACCCAGTTGATTTCCAAGCAGATAACGCAAGAGAATCGTAGAAAAACTCAGAAATTGTAATCTTGTTAATGGGTTTTGGAAAAGGAAGAGTCTTGAAGAGGGAATTGTAGAGAACAGAGTCGCCGGAGTTAGGGTGGAGAAGGGGGCGGAGGGGGGCGGAGATGTAGCGGCGAAAAGGGTTTGGTTGGTTGTCCCAATCGAGGCCACGTGGGCCTCTAGCGTAGTTGGTGAATGAGTGTTTGGTTTGATTGTGGTAAGTGAGAACTTGGGTTAGTGATGATTGTTCGGGATTTTGTTGGGTTGAGGATGAAGAGGTTGACATGGTGGTTTGTGGTGGTGGGAGGCAGAGAGTGGTTGTGAGAGGGAGGAGGGTGGTGGTGGGGGGACGGAGGAGACGGTGGGGATTGTGGATTGTCCGGTGGAAAGATTTCATTTTGGGAAGTGTAGGAAGTTGGTCGAATGTTCTAACGACCTTTTCAGATGGCGTCACCGTTTCCCGGTTAATAACCGGTTTTTTTTCTTCTTAGGGGACACGGGGTGGTTCACTAGTGATAAAATCTATCACTCACAAGCACCAATCAAGTTCCGCCATGTCATCAACCATTTTTCCATCACTCACAACCTTTTTTAGGCGGGGTGGTCATCACTCACCACCACACCCAACAATTTCCCCCCAACCAACAATTACACTCACAAAATAATATATCACGCCGTTGAAAATATCACGAAAATGGAATTGCGTTATAGAATAACGCGTTATAGCAAGTCCACGGGGTGGGGGAGATGAAAGTTCCACGCGTTGTTGTTCCATTCCGTGATACTATCACGGACGAGCCCGGGTGCTCTTATTGGGTCATTACCGGCCCAGCTTTATTGGTTGTTGGCTTGTTGCTGTCCCTTCCGTTTGTTGGGGTTTTGATTGAAACCAATTTAGAAACTATATATTAACTTTGAACTTGACCTTGGGCCCATTAATGGATTATCTCATGACCACTAAGGGGCTATTTGTTTATATCTTAGTGAGACTCTTAATGATTCAAACCTCTTACTGGTTCAGTATTTAATGATTTAGACTATTTGTTTCGTGAGCAAATGTTTGAATGGTTCAGACATTTGCCTCTGAATAGTTAAACATTATACTGAGTCTGAATGGTTAAGACCTCTAATCTGAATTGGTCAGACATTTGCCTCTGAACGGTTAAGCATTATACTGACTCTTAATGGTTTAGACCTCTTACTGGTTCAGCACTTAATAATTTAGACCTCTTACTGGTTCAGCACTTAACCATTCAGAAGTTATTAAACAACCCCTAAGCACTATTAGATATCCAATCTATTCGATCCGTAGTACCCAATAACCCAAATGACAACCGGGTCGGTCAATTTAATTGGGTTTGGTTGATTTCGACACCCTAGCCCATTTGCACCTCCTAAATTGACCACGGCTTAGTACACTTGGTGGTCACTATTACAGGTGCACAAGTAGGGTTTTGTGCCCAAACTAGATCGAGTTAAATCCGGGTTGAGTTGAGTCAACAAAAGTCAAAACGGGTTTATGGCCAAACCAGATCGGGTTGGAACCAATTTTGATGGGAAATGGACCAGGATTTAACAGGTTCGGGCGCATTTTACCAAGTTTACACCGTTTCAAAGTTGGGATTACAACCAATTTGTTTTTTGCGCACCTCTAGTGGCTATATAGCGGTTTCTCTCTATTTGCTGGCAGAAATAGTCATTAACAACCCACCCTCACATGTACTATTTGTTTTTTTTAGTCTGGTCCAAATGTCCTAGAATCTAGTGGTCGGACCACCGGGAATATGCTGAACGGATTACTAATTGTATAGTTGGACCAAACTAATTTTATATACGAGCATAAAATCGAGTAAAATTTTCCATGAGGATTTCATTGTATTAAACAAAATAGTTTTAAAGATTCCATGAGGATTTCATTGTATTAAACAAAATGGTTTTAAAGAATAATAATATCCCCTTGAGGTGCGGTCAATGGAAGACTCTTTTGGGGTACGTAAACATCCCAAGGACTCACGAGTAGCATGCGAGAATTCTACAACTCATCAACGTTGATAAGCTTAAATGTTGTAGTACTCTCAAAGTTATCATACCAATTTTAGGCTTGGAGTATTACAATTACAAGTTAACGAACATTCTAGTTTAAACTAAAATATAAAAGTGAATTCCAATCTATGTACATTATCAAATGAAGCCCTCAATCAAATGCAAACTTCATTAGCAAATCCTTCATTGTTGATGGGTTTTACATAAACACAAACACAGATTCAAGTCCCCAAATTAATTCGAAATTGGAAACTCACAACAAACTCAAAGCAAGAGTGTTATGCGCGGTGATTTTTTAGGGAAAATCATGAAAATACGTAAGTTGACCAAGAAATTTAGCAAAATAGGCATTTAATATGTGGATTGGGAAAAAAAACAAACCTGTAAGAGAAGGACAAATAAGTAGACTTCGCGCCTCCATATTCCACACTTCAATAAGTCAGCATCTCCAGAGCCCACACTCACAATGAGCCCGCACCTCCATAACCCAAACTCCAATAAGTTGGCTCCTCTATAGCCAACGACACCTCTATAGCCGACGTCACCTCCATAGCCAACACTCCGAATTGACAATTCGACACCTCCATAGCCCACACTCAGAGCCGCCCGCACCTCCGTAACTCACACTTGGACTTTTCATCACTATCGTAGCCTACATTCCGAAGTTAATGCCTATTTTACTAACATGTTTGGTTAACAGGCCTACTTTCATGATTTTCCATCTTTTTAACCATAGAAAATGATGAGAAAACATTGATTTATATGAAAATTACAACTTTGGTTCATAATTTTAAATCTTAAAGGAGTAATGAAATCATAAATTAAAGTTTTTTATTTGTAATCTTCATCATGATAATCTATTTATTAACTTTATTCTTATTTTCAATTGAACCATTGTCAAACCAAATAAATCAGCCACCTCATCTTAATTACCTGGCGCAACATCATTCTTTTAGGAGTTGTAGAAGGTAAATTACATTAAATGGAAAGAGATTTTGGAATCTTTTACATTAAAAATAAAAATTTAAAGTCCTTAAATACAATGACAATTTAGGTATAGTTTATTACAATTTGGTAAAATAAATAGGCAATTTCAATCAACGACCTGTTCATTGCCATTTTAGTAAAATAATAAATTTGACACACAATTGTTGTGCAAGGAAGAGAAACATTCTTCAAACCAAAGATGGGGTAACAATAGTGAAAATAATGGCGGTTTATTTATCAGTTTAAAAATCTAGGATATTATATGAGTGTAATTATATAAACATCTTTATGTTGGTTAAGCAATGTGTTGGTTTGATTACCTCAAGACCAGCACAGTGTCTCATTGTGCTATTGCTTGCACAATTGCCTGGTCAATCCTTATGGAGTACTACTCCTTTTGATTCTAAATATAAATTACTCTAGATAGTTTTCTTATAGAGTTAAATGCCATTTTAATCCCTGTCGGACAATTTTGGCAGTTTAGTCCAAATGGTTCATTTTTTGTATGTGGATCCAAAAATGTTTCACAGTTGCTATTTTAGTCCGCTAGGTTAACTTTCATTTAATCTATTTTCTTAAATTCTATTTCAACACCATATTTTGAGTATCGATAATTCGATATTTAACCTTTTCAGCCTTTGTTTTGAACATATAAAACCCTTAGTCAACGAGATTGTGAATTAGTTCAAAAGACAACCTTGATATATTCTTTCATATTGTTTAATACAAGTGGACGGTCGTGGCTTGATAAAAAAAGGTTACTTGGATTTCCAGATCACTCCATCTCATAGTCATAGTACTTAAATTATTTTCAATAACAACAAAATAATTCACTTAACATGTTAGCAAAGTTGCATGTGCCATACAATTGGAATGCATGTGACAAGCTTTTCTATATAATCCCTTATCACCTCTTCATGTTTTCACAACCCTAACACACACACAAAAACACAAACAATATCACAAAATGGCACAAATGAGTTTCTCATTGTTGGTCCTCTATCTCACCATCTTAGCTGGTCTTCTCGGCACAATCGAGGCGCGTTCACGAGCAAGGGCATACCTTGAGGCACAATGTCGCACGACGTTATACACTGATCTATGTGTCCGGACTCTTTTACCCCATGCTAACAAATACGATCTACCAAGTCCGCAAAAAATAGCCCAAATTTCACTAACCACATGTCTAGCCAAAGCGCGGTTCACGAAGGCTTATGTGAATATGGTTGCGAAAGAGCTAAACAAAACGAAGAATCCAGGTGAGTACGAAGCCCTAGAGGAGTGCTTGTACCAAATCAACAATGGAGTGAATCAAATAACTCAATCCCTCAAGGAGTTGCAAGAAATGGGCAAAGACGGGGAGGAGAATTTCGGGTGGCACGAGAGTAACGTGCAAAGTTGGGTTGGCGCGGCCTTAACAGACGCCACGGCTTGCATGGATGGATTTTTGGGGGATAAGATTGGGAGCAAGACAAAAAGTTTGATCAAAGCAAGGTTTTTGAATGTGAAAGAACTTGCTAGCAATTCTCTTGCGTTGCTCAATCGATTTACGGCAAGGCATCGTGCTTCTCGTGCCATCAAGAACCCGTAAGAGTCTTATATATAACATATATATATTTCGTATTGAAACCCTATGTAATATTAAGTTAGTTTGTGGTGCTTGTTAATTAATTCTTTGTTGTTTGTAATATGTCGAAGGTATATAAATGTAATTGTCGATGTAATATGTTTATATGAAGTTTTGAGAAAGGTATACAATCTTATAAATAGTGTTTTCAAAATGTTTCTTGTACATGTGATAAACTACAAAATTAGAATGTTTGTGTAATTTAACAAACTGATAGTACCAGTGACGACATAAGAATTTCATAAAACACATTAAGTAAGGGTGGAGGGAGTGGGTTGGGCCGTGGTAAGCGGCGTGGGCGGCGCTAACAGTGGTGGAGCTAGCCCATTAGTTTTGGGTTATCCTAAAAAAATATTCAATCATACAATAATAAATAAATAAATAAAGTAAAACAAATAGCTAATAGATATGTCTTCTTTTTTCATAGCTTGAAATTGTTACATCACATCGTCGTCTTTTACTTTATCAAAATTTTCTTTTTCGACCACTATTCAAATATTCCAGGCCCATTCGATTGTCTCCCTTAATAAAAAATGGATATTTTATTGTTTTGGACTTTTGGGCTTGGGTTAAGTTTATCAAGTGGGTCTCCTTTCGGTTAAGCCATTCTTAATTTGAACTAACTTTATCATTTGGGCTAATTAATTATACAAGTTTGGGGTTATAAAATGTTTGGGCTTAAAAAAATTAGGGATTTTAATAAATTCAAGTATCCTATTTTTTCAGGGGTATCCTTTGTATAAAACCGAAAAAATAATAAAGAATTACACTACGAAGACGGAATTGAGCCATAGCCCGTGCTACACTGTAACACCTCGAAAATTCACGTCCTATAATGTATTGACACGTGTCATAAGCTTGAACGTGTGAAAGAATACCCTAGAGGGACTAAAGTTGACAAACATGGAAAGTATGTGAATATAAGGGTTCAAAATGTCAACAATGGATAATTATACTTTACAATAGCCCTACAAAATGTTTATACCTTCAAACGAATAAATCATGGATCATACGAAGCTAAATATGAAAGAAAGTGAGAGATTACAAACTACAGGGGCTAAATGTGTCAACATGTTTAAAGTATACATCTGAGTGACCTTTTAGCAAAACCCGAAGCTTTGTAACGATTAATTATGCTCACTAGAATACATGAAAAAAATTTCATAAAGTTTCGTTATCGTATGAGAAAATTTTGATCAAATTCGTATACGAGGGGTTAAAAGCGTCAACGTTAAAAATTATGACTTTTCGGGTAAACATAAAGTAACCAAGGACTTAACAAAGTGGGTATAAGTCTTGAAGCCCTTATAAGTAAATTTGAAGGGCTCATAATGCAAGTTATAAAGGGGAATGACCTTTCGAAGGACCAAGAGCCAAGATGCAAAAACTAGAAAAAGTTTTAAGCTGACAGCAGGCCTCAGGCGGGCCGCGTCCGATCCCCAGATGCAGAAAAGTGAGACAGCAGCCTGTTTAAGCGCAATAACCGACTTAAAACAGATATTTCCACTCCATGGGCGACCCCTACATGCTTTTTAGACCTTAGGGAACATCTGTGGATGATCCATGACCAATGGTAGACTTAGTTGTCAATAATCTAGTGAGATTAAAGCACTATATAAAGGGCCATTAGTTACAACTTTTGATCATACCATCACCACTCAACTTCTGATCAATTCTGGAGCTCTAGGCCACTTTCTAAGGATCACAAATCGTGCATAGGACTTTGGTAAGTACCCTTGACCTTCCTTAATTGAGTTTTTACTTAGTTTTAGCTTAAAAGTCAAACCCTCGTAATTAACGTTTGACTTAGCGATTAATCATTAATGATCCAGTGATTAGTCGAATTGAAGGTAGTTATAAGTTGGTAATTATGTGGGCAATAAACCCTTAAAAGGGCACCCTCTGATTCCCGCTCTAACTAGATCAAATGCCGGGTCAAAGTTGTTTATAAAAAGTCAACAGAACCTAAATTTTCGGATTAACGCATAATTAGCAATGATGAAGGTGTGTAACCTATTTTATCACTCTTATAACTTGGTAATAAGTATAAGAACATGTCTAAACATGTTCGACCCGACAATTTTCTGTTTAGACCCGGTTCGGAACCGAAAGTCGCAAAACTTTGACTTTTGCTTTGACTTCAGTTCTGACGCGATTTAGTATGATTTGGAAATGCCTTAGAACTTCCTTAAGACCAAGCTACATGATAGTATAACCCTCTGTGATTATACACCTTGGTTCATTAGCTATCCAATTAATACGCATGATTCCGTTAATTGCTTAAATGTTGACCAATATGCCCTTTTGACCATAAAACGAGAATTTTGGATATATGAAAGGACAATAATCTTTGTTAGTGATTTATAAACATGTCCCTAAATTTTCACATCAGTTGGAGGTCTAGATTAGGAGTTATGCTCATTAGCGTAATTAGAACGCCTTTTAGTAATTAAACGGCGTCATTAACATAAAGCCTATCTAAACCCAATTTTTAACACCAAACCTTTTACCCACTGATATAATATAATATTTTGGGATTTTTAAAGATTTTTAATTATTTTTAACCTGCTCATAACCTAAGGTTATGACCTTGATTCGGTAAATACCGATTATACCCTTTTTGTGTATAAAATGAGTTTTACATAACATTTTGACACCAATCCAATTGCTACTGATTTTATATAATAAATGAAGTATTTTGAACTTTATAACCTGATCAGAAAACTCAGATTTCCTGTATAACCCGAAAATCGCTTAAAACGGCTTTTTAAGCGTATTAAACACATAGTTTATGTTTAAACCCATTTTTGGCATTTAAGACTTATCACAACTGATATGACCTATTAAAATAAGTTATGTTACTGATGTATTCGGACCCGAATCTCAGAATTTTAAATAATCTCTTTTATAATCTTTTAAATGACCAAAATACCCCTACGGGGCTTAAATTGAGATTAAACTCGTTTTGGGCATAATGGAAGATATCCTACTGATATCACAACATATTTAAAGCATATTGACTTAGGAAACCTGTATATGACTCTTACGGTTACCCGTTACGCTTCTTACGCGTTCGGTTCGGTTTATGTAACTAGTTTGCATAAATTAGCCGAAACGGGTCAAACCTTGTCGTTTTTATCTCAAATCCAGAATGTGTTTAGATTACCCATATTATACAAGTCTTCAAACTTGTCGGGTCTAAATCACATCCTATTCCGGTCTTCGCTTAATCACGCGTTCGAACCATATCTTTCCTTAAAACTAACCGGACTAAGTTTAGGCTTAATTAAAGACCGTTAGGATTCTAATAGGTTATTATAAACCTTCGTTCCAGAATAGGAGACCCGGTAAAAGCTACACGCACTTGCTAATTGTGATTGATACTTGCAAAGGTAAATACTTTTAACTTATTTTCCCTATACGGGCTTGGGGTATGGTATATATAAATACCGCTTGGTCGGACATTGAATCTTTAATCGAATAGAGGTTAAATCATTGATATGCTCCGTTTTGAAATGTCTTGTTTGCTTAAAGCCTTTGGGGGGGGGGGGGGGGGGGTTAATGACCATGTCCCGGATATCCTTGGCATCATTTTACGAAATGGCCACGACCTAAGCACGGGGTGTAGGCGTACACCCGTCAGTGCCTAAAATAAATAATGTGGTGTGTCTATTGATCTTTAACCCGGTCTGCGGATCGGGCTACTGAACGCATAAGGAACATGTAATTCTTTTACAAGATTATATTCAAATAATTATCCCAAGTTATAAAGAGTTTGTGCCACGTGCATTCAAATCAATTTTATTAAACCTTTTCAAATGAGTCAGTTAATTGTATTTACCAGTGTAAACTGACGTATTTTCCCAAAAAGGTTAAGTGCAGGTACTACGCGAACTAGGCTGGCTTTCTCCTAGCGTCCTCAATAAGTCTCGCAAGCTTGGATGTCAAAACTGTTGAACAATGTTTCCATTTTATTTTGATCCACATGTGGATTACTTTCAACTGTTTGTGATACTCGATATTACAATTTATTAAAGTTGAAATATATCTATCATTTGCTTCCGCTGTGCATATTAAATATTGTGTTGTTTGACTGTAATGTTACCAACCACGTCACGATACTCCTCACCGGGCCCACCGGTAATACGTGGAAATATCGGGGTGTGACATACACCTAACAACACTATACTCTGCCCCTGGGAGCCAAGGTGGCAACACCATTCCTTGGGAAGCAGCGACAACTAGTTGATCGGCATGTGGGAGGCGACAAGGTGTGTTCGTGTTTTTTCAATGATACCGATAGAGAGAGGTGGGTATATAGTTAGTTTTTTTTTTTTAAATTTAATTTAAAAGTTGATTGTGAGTTGTGAAATGAGAAACATATGCATTTCTTATGATTTAGCAAATTATGATTTTTATCTTTTGCAATTTAACATCTGATAATATCTCTTGAAAATACGTTGTATATATATTTACTGCAATTTTAGAGATTCTTAGTTTGGTTAGTACAACTTGTTTGGTTGTCATTTTGTTGTAGAAAACGTCGGTTTGACATGTGATTTTATATACATGGTTTTGGATAATAGGAAAAACCGGAAAGAAAAAGTTTTGTAGCCTTTATGAGGGGTAGATTCAACCTTTATATAAAGCTACCCTATTAGTGGAAGTCTCTCAACAGCCAAAACAAACGTGTTTCAAGCCTCCCTCTCTTCTTTTAACAAACAATTTGCTTTTGTGATGACAATAGTTCCGTTTTTAGCAACCCTGATTTCTTGTTTGATCCTTCATCTCACTCCATGGGTGTACGGTTACCCTATATCCGATATTAGGTCATGGTGCAAGCAAACACCTCATCCGGAACCCTGCGAGTATGTCTTGGCCGGTCAACCAAATTACGGCCCAATGAAGCAAAAACCCGACTTCATCAACGCATTACTGAAAGTCACCCAAGAGCGAGCGGCAGAAGCTGAGTCCAACGCGCGTGGACTCGGTCCAAAATGCCACAACAAACTTGAAAAGACCGCGTTGAAAGATTGTATACAACTTTATGAAAACACCGTCCAAAGGATCAACATGACTGTTGATCCTAAAAAGACGTGTAGCCAGGTTGACGTGCAAACCTGGCTAAGCACAGCTCTCACCAACCTCGAGACGTGCAAGAATGGGTTTGAGGAGCTAGGAGTTGGTGACTACATGTTACCACTAATGAACAATAATCTTTCATCTTTAATTAGCAATTTATTGGCAATGAACAAAGGTGGAAATTCTCCTAATGAACCTTATCATAAAGGCTTCCCTACTTGGGTGAAGCATAGTGATCGAAAGCTATTGGAATCGTCGAACCCCTCCTCTCAGGCTAACGCTGTGGTGGCTCAAGATGGTTCGGGTAACTATAAGACTATTGGAGCCGCATTAGCAGCCGCGAAATCAAGCGGTGGGAGGTATGTGATATATGTGAAGGCAGGAACTTACAATGAATACATTGATGTCAAATCGAATAACATAATGATAGTAGGAGATGGTATGGGAAAGACAGTTATAACCGGTAGTAAAAGTGTCGGGGCCGGCTCAACCTCTTTCGGGTCATGTACAATGGGTAAGTTCTAACTTTTAAGCATGCTTCCACTTGGTTTTCACTTTTAAACAACTAAAATATATGTACTTTTTTTAATGACATGTAGCGGTGGATGGAGACAAATTCATAGGGCGTGACTTCACGGTTAGAAACACGGCGGGCCCGCAAAACGAACAAGCAGTGGCGGTCCGGAGTGGTTCCGATCTCTCAGTTTTCTACCAATGCAGCTTGGAAGGCTACCAAGACACGCTCTACGCTCTTTCGAACCGACAGTTTTATAAAGATTGTAACATTTATGGTACTGTTGACTTCATTTTTGGCAATGCAGCTGTAGTGTTTCAAAGCTGCAATATTCTTGCACGTGACCCTCCTAACAAGACCAACACGTTGACCGCACAAGGTCGAACCGACCCGAACCAAAACACTGGAATCTCGATCCATAACTGTCGGGTCACGGCTGCCTCAAGCTTAAACGGCGTTAAAACATATCTTGGTAGGCCGTGGAAACAATACTCGAGGACCGTTTATTTGAAAACGTCCCTCGATGGCATAGTGAACCCCGCGGGTTGGTTGCCATGGAGTGGTAACTTCGCGCTTGATACGTTGTATTATGGTGAGTACATGAACACGGGCCCTGGTTCGTCAACTGCTAATCGGGTTAAGTGGAAAGGCTACCATGTGATCACTAGCGCGGCCGAGGCCGCAAAGTTCGCCCCGGGTAGCTTCATTGCTGGTGGATCTTGGTTGCCGGAAACAGGCGTGCCCTGGACTGCTGCCCTTTAATTCACTCATCCAATATATAAAAAATGTTAATAATATATATAGTTTGAAGTTTCTACATATTAATTATTTACATGTTAAAAAGTTAATAATATAGTTTGTTTACATGTTAAAAAAGTTAATAATATAGTTTCAAGTGACTATATATTATTTACATGTTAAAGCTTAAAAATGTATAGTTGGAGTGTGTAATGTATTTGATTTCATCTAAGCTTTTTAAATGTATAAATTATTAATGCGTCATGTCATTTAGTGATTTAACCGTTAACTGTTTTCTTTTATAAATTTATCTTTATGCATGCT
>JARYGA010032936.1:0-43815 GCA_030545235.1 Helianthus tuberosus | reverse complement strand
ACAACTGCTGATCTATAATTCTGATTTGTTTTATCCACTGCTTAGCACAACAGCTGATGTGAAGACCAAAAGAATGCCAAAGACTAAGTACTGCTCTTCCAACTTGTGTGATCGACCAAGTAGCATCAGGCTGAGGGGAAGTTTTAGTTTGTAAGCATGCAATGTAATCTTTTGATTTGATTTGTAATCTTTCGATTGATGAAAAGCATGTGTTTATCAAAACTATTTTCCTCCTTGATTGTGTTTACAAAGTTTGTGTTCATTTCTGCTGCATAAATCATTGAATCATATTCATTCATTGTTCATCTATTACAAAAAACACAATCAATTTAACAATCAATTCATCTATTACAAAAAACACAATGATGACGACATCTGAGCAGCAGATGTACAAAACAGATGTTAAAGCTCATCCACTGATATACCAACAGTTGCTAATCAAATTAAACTTCAAATCCACTATAAGACAGAAAGTTGGGTAGTGTCATATAAGAGGAGCTTCAACAATTCAGGGAAAACAAGTTTGAAAGAAAAACACTAACAAACGAAACTAAAAGAAAAAATATTGGTTCTGATAATACCAATAGCGGAAACAATACCATTCAGTTGGATTGGCTTTGGTTCATTATGTTAGGGAGAAAATAAAACTGTAAAAGGCGAAATACTTAATAAATAAAAGTAAAGTAGAGTAATTAAATATGTATATCAACAAAGTTAAATCTTGTACTTTCATGATCTACACGCACTTTATATTTAACCCGACTCTTTATTGAAAAAATTACGTCGCCATCGAATGAAAACGTATTATATTTGATCTGACTCGCTTTCGAATACAGTTTACGAATGTTCATAAAATAAGTATAAAACGTAATATTTTTTACCTGACTCACCTGAGAAAAAAGTTTATGTCAAAACGTAAATTTAAAATGACAGGTACGTTCAAACTGTTATACACAACACACTACGCCGGCGGCACCTTAGTTGTTTATAGCGGACGACACATTATGTGATGTGCTGACCATATAAAACATATGTTTGATGTATCCGATCAAACTGAGTGTAACCTATATAATCATTTGTGGTTATAATGTACAATGATGACAATAACTTTTGATGCACGCATGTGACATTACACTTTTTTACTTTGTTACACACGGTACCTTCGTGACATTAACGCCATATATATATATATATATATATATATATATATATATATATATATAGATGATAAGGTAAACTGCTGTGTTCATTTCAAAATGTTTGTAGAAAGGTCAATATTTGCTAACATGGCAGTTGTTTAAGATTGTGTTAATACAATGTTAAACTGCTTTCATTATCAGTTTTTTTTATATAAGTTACGTGGTTGGTTAGTTATATTTTATCACCCGGTTGTGTATGAAAAGCGGTTGTATTCATTGTGTTTATTTTTAAACATTTACATATCAAATTGTCTCAATTGTGTTTCATTTATTATATTTTACATTGTAGCCCCATAGATCATAAAATGGAAAAGCTTGGGTTTGCAATGATCGTCGATGAAATATTCACAAGGCTTCCTGCCAAAGCAATTGGTTGTTTGAAATGTGTTTGCAAAGATTTCCGGACGGAACTGTCAACTCATTTTTTTGAGATGATGCATTCTTGTCGAATTGGAAAGTCTCTACATAAGAAATATATCTCCTTGTCAAATATGTCAATTGTTGTTGATGACGTAATAGGTGGGAATTTGGATGTGGTTACAAGCAAACAGATCACTTTTCCTGGCAATGTTGACCCTAGATTCTTACGTATTCTAGCGTCGCTTAATGGGTTGTTGTTAGTGTCCTCTGAACCGAGTTGCTGTGAGTTGATCCTTTGGAATCCAACAACCAGGTGTCATAAGTTGTTGTCCGTGTCAGACTTTTGTCAGTGGTATGTTCGAAACAGTGATACAGGTGGAATGTATTTTGATGAAACCAATGATCTTAAAGTGCTTCACATAAAATATTTTTTTTCAATGTCGTTACTGCTCGTGTTTATTCACGACGTCGTGAGACGTGGAGAGAAATAGATTTCTTGAGGGGAGCTAATTTCGGTGGTCGGGGTTATTCATGGTCTTCAGGAATTTATTCTGGCAAAACCATATATTTCGTGTGTTCAAAAAATTGGTATCCCGCTTTGGAGAGGTATATAGTTGCTTTCGATGTTATTTCCGAAACTTTTAGAAGCCTTCGTTTTCCTGAAAGTTTGGAAGTTACTCCTTGGCGAGGAGAATTTCTGAGCATTGCAAAGAAGCTCAATTTTATTGTTGTTGAAAGGTCTCCCGAGTTATCTGTTGCTTTGTATAAAGTTGAAGATGAAGCCTTCATCAAGATGTTTTCTATCAATAATCTTCAAATTATTGGTTATGTAGAAAGTTTCCATTGGTCCAATATATTTCAAAACAACAAGTGGTTGATAAAAAACATTTGGAGTGGTGCTGTTGAAGCTGACCTGAGCAATGAAGTTTTTAATTACCTCCAACATGTTGATTCCTACATTGGTGCGAAACGAGCATTATTTATCGAGACCACTGTTTCGCTGATCGATTAGAAATTATTATGCTATATTATAGGGAATGGTGATTGTTTTTTTGAATTTTGTTTATTGTTTCAAGTAGTTCCGTTATTCCGTATGTATAAGTGTATTAACAATTGTCTGCATGGATATTTAATTCCAATTGGTGTTATTTAATCATATATTATTTCGAACTTTTAATATTTTCATTTTAATTTGTTTTACTATATATGTAGGTAAAGAAGTCCTACAAACCTGATATCATGAATTTTGTTTTTTCCAATGGTTTGTGTTTTACCAACGAAATTGTATTTTGGTAGCATACATCGTGTATTTTTTGGCTTTTGTGTAGATTCTGATAACATCAATTACTTTTTTTTTGTATATGTATCATGTATGTTTATCATTTGGTACTATCCTTCTTTTGTATAAGATTGTGTTATTATATTAAATGAAATCTTTAATATGTGTAATTTTAATATATGGTATGTTCTAGCGGTTTATAATCCAGGATTTTAGGTTAATAAGTTGTTGTAGTCTTTCTTGCATGTTCTCCTACAAAGATGGAAAGGTAAACTGCTGTGTTCATTTCTTAATAAACCTCTTTTAACCGATTCTAACTCATTTTTGATGTAGAGGTAGTTAACTGGAATGGTTATTATTGTGTACTTTTTTAAAGAAATTGTGTTGTTTTATGAAGAGTGATATTTTCTCTTATTATATGACAATGTATGTGTTAGAACTTTTGTATTCAGGTTTAACTATTCCTTTGTAGTTGTGTGTCTTATTTTATCTTATTGTATATCATTAAATGCTGTCTTTATGAAAGATTTTAGGTTAATAAGTTGTTGTAGTCTTTCTTGCATGTTCTCCTACAAAGATGGTAAGGTAAACTGCTGTGTTGATTTCAAAATGTTTGTAGAAAGGTCAATATTTGCTAACATCAGCAGTTGTTTAAGATTGTGCTAATACAATGTTAAACTGCTTTCATTAACAGTTTTTTTTTATAAGTTACATGGTTGGTTAGTCTTATTTTATCACCCGGTTGTGTATGAAAAGGGTTGTATACATTGTGTTTATATATAAACATTTACAGATCAAATTGTCTCAATTGTATTTCATTTATTATATTTTATATTGTAGCCCCATAGATTATAAAATGGAAAAGCTTGGGTTTGCATTGATCGTCGATGAAATATTCACAAGGCTCCCTACCAAAGCTATTGGTTGTTTGAAATGTGTTTGCAAAGATTTCCGTAAGGAACTGTCAACTCATTTTTTTTAGATGATGCATTCTTGTCGAATTGGAAATTCACATAAGAAATATGTCTCCTTGCGAGGTATGTCAATTGTTGTTGACAACGTAATAGGTGGGAATTTGGATGTGTTTACAAGCAAACAGATCACTTTTCCTGGCAATGTTGACCCTGTATTCTTAAGTATTCTAGCGTCGCTTAATGGGCTGTTGTTAGTGTCTTTTAAAGCGAGAAGCTGTGAGCTGATCCTTTGGAATCCAACAACCAGGTGCCATAAGTTGTTGTCTGTCTCAGACTTTTCTCAGCGGAATGTTCAAAACTGTGATACAGGTGGAATGTATTTTGATGAAACCAATGATCTTAAAGTGCTTCACATCAAATATCATTTGTTGAATAATGTTGTTACTGCTCGTGTTTATTCACGACGTCGTGAGACGTGGAGAGAAATAGATTTCTTGAGGGGAGGTAATTTCGGTTGTCACACCCCCAAATTCCACCTGCGGAGTACCGTCCGCTTGAGGGCGTGACCGACCAGGATCCAGCCACCAATTATACTGAGCATTGGATAATAGTAAGGATGATCACCAACCATAATGGTTAGTAAACACCATAGTTTAAAGTTCAAGTGTTTAGGTTCAAGTAGCGGAAGCATAGGTAAAATAGTTTAAACAAAGTTCATAGTTCAAATTATTTAGAACCCAACATGCGGGTTTAGGCGACCACTACACTTCCCAAGCTGCAAGCTCCTGAGTCACTGGTTACCTGCAAAGCATGCAGTAAGGGGTCAACAATAATGCTGAGTGAGTTCACTAGTTGTCCAGTTTTAATTACCAAAAACTTGTTTCACCAGTTAATTTATCCGTTTATACATGCCATGGGGAGCTACCCCAAAAGTTAGCAACTAAACTGTTTTTCCAATACCGAACACTAGGTGACCGTTGCGTATCCGCAAGAGAGTGCCCCGATGTCAATGTTCTATCATCATTGACGGATGCCTGAGTACATTAGTTCACGACCGATCCCATACCTTGGCACGGTGTGAGGTTGGTAAGACCTAAATAGCGCTATCAACTAATAACCCGTTCGCCTGGCCCCGGCGACTAATCGGTATTAAGTAGTAGGGACTTTAAGTGATAGAGTTTCGTTTAGTGCCGTTTGTTGCAATCCGTATAAACAGTAATTAACTAAAAGGTTCCCAATAACAAGGGAAGGAAAGTAAGTTTGTTCCCAGTAACTAGGGAAGGAATGTAGATGGTATCCCCTTTACAAGGGGATAGGGTTGTTTTAGTCTCGTGTCCCAAACCACCGGGACGCATGCTTTTAAGTAGTGAACTCACCTTGGGTTGCTCGGTAGATTATTTTACCCGGTCAAGTATGTTGGTCACCACGTCCTAATATGGTTACCAAATATGGGTCAAGTCGGGTACAAATAACACATAGCGAACACGTATAGCAAACACATCAGCCCTAAACATATAATCAGCAGTAACAAACATGCAGTCCAGTCAACAGAAAGTCCAACAGTCAAGGCCCAATAACGAAGTAGCCCAGTCGAGACAAGGGTGGTTGCGACTCGCAACCGAGGTTACGACTCGCAACCGAGGTCTCGGTTTATCACGTTTTGGTTACGACTCGCAACCAGAGGTTCCGACTTAGCAGCAGTGGTTACGACTCGCAACCGGATTCGATACGCGTTGATTGCGACTCGCAACCGGGAGATCTCGACAAGACTTGATGTGGTCTCGAGTAGCAACCAAAGGTTGCGACTCGCAACCGTGATTACGTGCACAAGAAGACCTTCTAGAACCTGCAAACTGTACTAACCAATGATATTGCAATTTCATGAAATCAGTGTACTATACCCACTAAACATGTTTGTTTGTCTAAATTATGTCCAAAACAGATCAAACAAAGCATATTCAAAATATTTAAGTGACCTTCATGCTGTTCATCATGATATTCATACATCATTCAAGCAATATCCAACAACAACTAACAAGAGACTTTAACCGAAAATCCTTATAATCAAACGGACAATCAGATTATTCAACCATCAAGTAGTCACTTTCGTCATACATGTTCATCAACATACAACCTACAATAACAACCTAAAATCATGCAAGATTCTCTAACCAACCCTTTATACCAACCGGATAACAATCAAGCATTTAACTCGGCTGATTTATACTCTATTTCTTAACAAAAACAACAATAATCAAGCATCATTTAGTAACAAGACAAACAAGCAAAACAACTATAGGGATATTCATGCTAACCGGTTAGAAGTAGTGGTCCAAGAATTCGATAAACTAAGCTCCGAAAGATGATCTTGAGCTTGAATCCGCGAGCCTTGATGCTATGGTTGGACCCGAGAGAGATGAGATGGTGAGGAAGTGATCTTGGTTGCTAGGATTCTTAGGGTTTTAGGGTTTTTAGTGAGAGAAAGTAGATGAGGTGAGAGGGATGAGAGAATGATGAGGGTGTGGGTGAAAATGAGGGTCAAGTGTGTGTATAACCGGTTTACATATGTGGGTTGTAGGTTTCGGGTGGGCTTTGGCCCTAACCGGCCCAAGCCGTGTACTATTCACTCGAGACCAAGAGTGGTCTCGAGTCGGGTTTCGCGGTTTCGACTCATATATGTATATAACACACACATATATATATATATGTACATACATACACACAACATGTAATAACAAGCACTTCATAATTTTTCACTTTATAGTTTACGTACACGCAAGTTACATCACAAAGGTTTCCCGGGAAAACCCGAGGTGTCACATTATCCCCAAGTTTTAGGAACTTTCGTCCCGAAAGTTAAGGCAGCCACTGTCAAGCTAGTGTGAGTGAAAGCGTTTCAACGGGGTGCCACATCATCCCCCCGTTAGTTTGGAATTTCGTCCCGAAATTCGTTCGTAGCTTCAGTGCTGGGGTTTTCGTTAGGGAACAACTGGGGATACTTGTGCTTCATCTGGTCTTCCCGCTCCCAGGTAAACTCTGGGCCACGTCGCGAGTTCCAACGGACTCGTACAAGAGGTATCTGGCTACGTTTGAGGGTTTTGATCTCTCGATCAGTGATTTCAATCGGTTCCTCAGTAAAGTGTAGCTGTTCATCAATAGTTAGTTCCTTGAAAGGAATCACAAGTGTTTCATCCGACAAACACTTCTTCAGGTTAGATACGTGAAAAACGTTGTGTACCGCACTCAGTTCTTCAGGCAGGTTCAATTTATAAGCAACCTTACCGACTTTCTCGGTAATTTCGAATGGTCCGATATATCGCGGATTAAGCTTGCCCCGTTTACCAAAGCGAACCACACCCTTCCAAGGTGAGACTTTAAGTAGAACCCGGTCACCGACCTGGAATTCCAATGGTTTCCTACGCTTATCAGCGTAACTCTTCTGACGGTCACGAGCTGCCGCCATGCGTTGTCTGATCTGGGCAATCTTTTCCGTTGTATCTACCACCATCTCTGGGCCCGTGATTTGACTATCACCGATTTCCGCCCAGCAGAGAGGTGACCGGCATTTACGACCGTACAATGCCTCAAAAGGTGCTGCCTGAATACTAGTGTGGTAACTGTTGTTGTAGGAGAACTCTGCTAGCGGTAGATGCTTCTCCCAATTCTTGCCAAAATCGATCACACACGCTCTGAGCATGTCTTCTAGGGTTTGGATGGTGCGTTCAGACTGTCCATCCGTTTGCGGGTGATATGCGGTGCTCATGTCCAAGCGTGAGCCAAAGGATTTGTGCATAGCTTGCCATAATTCCGAAGTAAAACGAGCGTCTCGGTCGGAATTAATTGAGGTTGGCACCCCGTGCCTCGAAACTACTTCCTTTAAGTAAATCTCCGCCAAGGTAGAAAACTTGTCTGTTTCCTTAATGGCCAGAAAGTGTGCGGACTTGGTCAGTCGATCTACTATTACCCAAATAGTGTCATTTCCGCGTTGAGACCTAGGTAGCCCTGTAACAAAATCCATGGAAATTTGCTCCCATTTCCATTTCGGGATTTCTGGTTGTTGGAGTAGACCTGCTGGCTTCTGGTATTCTATCTTGACTCTTGCGCAAGTCAAACATTTGCTGACGTATGTTGCTATGTGGGCCTTCATACCAGGCCACCAATACGTAGTCTTCAAGTCGTGGTACATCTTGTCCGAACCAGGATGTACGGAGTAGCGGGATTTGTGGGCTTCATCCATCACGAGGTCACGTAAATTTCCATAAAGCGGAACCCATATGCGTCCGGCTACGTAGTAAGCACCGTCTTCTTTTTGTTCCAATCGTTGTCTCGATCCTCGTAGGGACTCAGCCCTGATGTTTTCGGCTTTCAATGCTTCAACCTGAGCATTCCGAATTTGATTAGGGAGGTTCGAGTGGATAGTGAGCTGTAAGGCACGAACACGCTTGGGTTTGGTCTCCTTTCTGCTGAGGGCATCGGCTACCACATTAGCCTTGCCTGGGTGATATTTGATTGCACACTCGTAGTCGTTCAGGAGTTCGACCCATCGGCGTTGCCGCATATTCAACTCCTTTTGTCCCATTATGTGCTGGAGACTCTTGTGATCAGTGTAAATCGTGCACTTGGTGCCATACAAGTAATGTCGCCAAAGCTTGAGCGCGAAGACCACAGCTCCAAATTCTAAGTCATGCGTCGTGTAGTTTCGTTCGTGGACCTTGAGTTGTCGCGAGGCGTAAGCAATAACTTTCTCGCGTTGCATCAATACGCAGCCAAGTCCTTGAATAGAAGCGTCGCAGTAAACGACGAAGTCGTCGGTACCTTCGGGTAAGGAGAGGATAGGAGCACTACAAAGGTTCTCCTTTAGTTCCTGGAAGGCAGATTCCTGAGCGTTACTCCATTTGTAAGCAACACCCTTCTGAGTGAGTGTCGTAAGTGGTTGAGCGATCTTAGAGAATCCCTTGATAAATCTTCGATAGTATCCCGCCAATCCCAAGAATTGGCGAACTTCGGTCGGAGTCTTGGGCACCGGCCAATTCTTAATGGACTCAATCTTAGCAGGGTCAACATGAATCCCTTCCTGATTGACGATGTGTCCAAGGAAATGGACTTCTCTAAGCCAGAAATCACATTTCGAGAATTTGGCGTACAGTTGCTCATTGCGAAGAAGTTCGAGAATAAGACGTAGGTGTTGTTCATGCTCCTCTTGGCTCTTCGAGTAGATTAGGATGTCATCGATGAATACGATTACGAACTTATCGGGGTAGGGTTTGCATACTCGGTTCATGAGATCCATGAAGATTGCAGGTGCGTTGGTCATTCCGAAAGGCATAACAAGGAATTCGTAGTGACCATAGCGGGTCCTGAAAGCAGTCTTAGAGATGTCCTCATCGCGGACTCTCAGCTGGTGATAACCCGATCGCAGATCGATCTTGGAATAATAGCTCGACCCTTGCAGCTGGTCGAACAGGTCGTCGATACGGGGAAGTGGATAACGGTTCTTGATGGTAACCTTGTTAAGTTCGCGGTAGTCAATGCACATTCGGAATGAGCCATCTTTCTTTTTGACGAAGAGCACTGGGGCTCCCCAGGGTGATGAACTAGGACGGATAAAACCTTTGTCCAAAAGTTCTTGTAGTTGAGTAGAAAGCTCCTTGAGCTCCGCGGGGGCTAATCGATAAGGTGCACGAGCTATAGGCGCTGCTCCGGGAGCTAGCTCGATTTGAAATTCGACCTGACGGTGAGGAGGGAGTCCAGGTAGTTCCTCCGGGAATACCTCGGGATAGTCACGTACAACGGGAAAATCTTCAATCCTGTTTTCCATTTTCTGTGTGTCGGTAATGAGGGCCAAGATAGCGGTGTGCCCCTTTCGTAGGTACTTCTGGGCCTTTAAGAATGAAATGATGCCTGTGACTTCTCCGCTCTTGTCGCCTTGAACTATAAGGGGTTTGCCTGGGGGACGGGGAATACGAATAGCTTTCTCTTGGCAGAGGATTTCAGCTTGATGTTTGGACAACCAATCCATACCAATAATGACGTCGAAGCTTCCAAGAATGATGGGGAAAAGATCGATACAGAAGGTCTGACCAGACAACTCTAATTTGCAGTTACGAATTATGTGTGAGGCCTCGAGGTTTCTACCATTAGCTATTTCAACGGTGTGCTTAGAGCTCAGCGGCGTAAGAGTGAGCTTAAGTTTCTTACTAATACGTAGGGATACATAACTAGCATCTGCTCCGGAATCAAATAGCATGGAAACATAACGATCATTAAGTAGGAACTTACCCGCTACAACGTTGGGGTCATTCCTTGCTTCCCCAGCTCCAATCACAAAAGCTTTTCCTCTAGCACCATTTCCAGCATTGTTGTTATTGTTCCCAGCACCCTGATTGTTGTTGTTCTGATTCAGTTCAGGGCAATCCTTTCGCATGTGCCCCATTGCTCCACACTTGAAGCATCCACGGTTGTTTCCTTGTTGCTGCTGTTGCTGTGGTTGTTGCTGATTCTGCTTAGCTGGGAACTGGCTTCAGCAGTCTTTGGCTTCATGCCCCATCTTGTTGCATCGCTGACACTGACCTTTTCCACATGGCCCACTGTGATGTCGGTTACATTTGTTACACTTAGGGTGGTTTCCTCGATAGCCACCCTGTTGCTGAGGGCCCTTGTTGCTTTCAGTCTTCCTTTGTTGAACTGGGGCCTGAGTGGGGTTAGCATCCTTTCCCTGACTTCCATCCCACTTTCGCTTGTTATCTCCAGAAGTTCCAGTAGTAGCACCGATCCTCTGGGGCAGCTTGCCCTCTTCCACAGCCTGATTGGTGAGTTTGTGAGCAAGACGAACCACGGGCTGTATGGTATTGAGGTTGGCCGAGGTCACATGGCTCCGGATTTCTGGGACCAAGCCTTTGATGTACAATTCGACCCTTCGATACATAGGTTGGGACATGTTTGGGCAAAGTGCAGCATAGTCGTTGGACTGCTTGGTGTAGGTCTCAATCTCTGATCCGACCATCTTGAGCGCATAGTACTCGTTCTCGAGTTTGTGGATGTCATCCCTGTGACAGTACTCCTCTTTGATCATGTCCTTGAAATCTTCCCATGCCGTAGCATTTGCAGTTTCCAGACCAAGCATCTGAATCTGTGCTTTCCACCATGAAAGCGCGTTTCCTTCAAGCGTACCAGTTGCGTACTTAACCCAGTTAGCAGGGGGACACTCGCAGACAGCGAAGACAGCTTCGGCCTTTTCAATCCAGTGCAGAAGGCCTATGGCACCCTCAGTGCCGTTGAAAGGGAGAGGCTTGCCATCCATGAAGGTTTTGAAAGTACAAACACGTGGTTGCGCAGGCGCAGGCTGACCTCCAGGGTGAGCTGCGAAAGCTGCAGCCACCGTGTTGAGCAAGTTAGCGAATTGAGCCTGAGTCATGTTAACGCTTCCTCTTCCGCGTCCACTCATTGTCTTCATGACCAGAAAACACAGTATGGGTGTGATGCCGTAACGTAGCGAGAATAAGACAGAAGAGAGATGTGTATCTATCTAATTAGGCACACTAGTATGTATAGCAGAGCAGAAAGCATAAGACAAATCAAGCAAGTAAACATAGGTCCGAGCTATGAGGTCTAGTATGTCGAGTCTTGCCCTTGGAGTGTAGTGTCGTCACGAGTCACGGGTTATAGTCTGGTTTTTCTCAAAAAGACTCTTCTTTTTAAAACCAAGTTCACTATAACCAATGGCTCTGATACCAATCTGTCACACCCCCAAATTCCACCTGCGGAGTACCGTCCGCTTGAGGGCGTGACCGACCAGGATCCAGCCACCAATTATACTGAGCATTGGATAATAGTAAGGATGATCACCAACCATAATGGTTAGTAAACACCATAGTTTAAAGTTCAAGTGTTTAGGTTCAAGTAGCGGAAGCATAGGTAAAATAGTTTAAACAAAGTTCATAGTTCAAATTATTTAGAACCCAACATGCGGGTTTAGGCGACCACTACACTTCCCAAGCTGCAAGCTCCTGAGTCACTGGTTACCTGCAAAGCATGCAGTAAGGGGTCAACAATAATGCTGAGTGAGTTCACTAGTTGTCCAGTTTTAATTACCAAAAACTTGTTTCACCAGTTAATTTATCCGTTTATACATGCCATGGGGAGCTACCCCAAAAGTTAGCAACTAAACTGTTTTTCCAATACCGAACACTAGGTGACCGTTGCGTATCCGCAAGAGAGTGCCCCGATGTCAATGTTCTATCATCATTGACGGATGCCTGAGTACATTAGTTCACGACCGATCCCATACCTTGGCACGGTGTGAGGTTGGTAAGACCTAAATAGCGCTATCAACTAATAACCCGTTCGCCTGGCCCCGGCGACTAATCGGTATTAAGTAGTAGGGACTTTAAGTGATAGAGTTTCGTTTAGTGCCGTTTGTTGCAATCCGTATAAACAGTAATTAACTAAAAGGTTCCCAATAACAAGGGAAGGAAAGTAAGTTTGTTCCCAGTAACTAGGGAAGGAATGTAGATGGTATCCCCTTTACAAGGGGATAGGGTTGTTTTAGTCTCGTGTCCCAAACCACCGGGACGCATGCTTTTAAGTAGTGAACTCACCTTGGGTTGCTCGGTAGATTATTTTACCCGGTCAAGTATGTTGGTCACCACGTCCTAATATGGTTACCAAATATGGGTCAAGTCGGGTACAAATAACACATAGCGAACACGTATAGCAAACACATCAGCCCTAAACATATAATCAGCAGTAACAAACATGCAGTCCAGTCAACAGAAAGTCCAACAGTCAAGGCCCAATAACGAAGTAGCCCAGTCGAGACAAGGGTGGTTGCGACTCGCAACCGAGGTTACGACTCGCAACCGAGGTCTCGGTTTATCACGTTTTGGTTACGACTCGCAACCAGAGGTTCCGACTTAGCAGCAGTGGTTACGACTCGCAACCGGATTCGATACGCGTTGATTGCGACTCGCAACCGGGAGATCTCGACAAGACTTGATGTGGTCTCGAGTAGCAACCAAAGGTTGCGACTCGCAACCGTGATTACGTGCACAAGAAGACCTTCTAGAACCTGCAAACTGTACTAACCAATGATATTGCAATTTCATGAAATCAGTGTACTATACCCACTAAACATGTTTGTTTGTCTAAATTATGTCCAAAACAGATCAAACAAAGCATATTCAAAATATTTAAGTGACCTTCATGCTGTTCATCATGATATTCATACATCATTCAAGCAATATCCAACAACAACTAACAAGAGACTTTAACCGAAAATCCTTATAATCAAACGGACAATCAGATTATTCAACCATCAAGTAGTCACTTTCGTCATACATGTTCATCAACATACAACCTACAATAACAACCTAAAATCATGCAAGATTCTCTAACCAACCCTTTATACCAACCGGATAACAATCAAGCATTTAACTCGGCTGATTTATACTCTATTTCTTAACAAAAACAACAATAATCAAGCATCATTTAGTAACAAGACAAACAAGCAAAACAACTATAGGGATATTCATGCTAACCGGTTAGAAGTAGTGGTCCAAGAATTCGATAAACTAAGCTCCGAAAGATGATCTTGAGCTTGAATCCGCGAGCCTTGATGCTATGGTTGGACCCGAGAGAGATGAGATGGTGAGGAAGTGATCTTGGTTGCTAGGATTCTTAGGGTTTTAGGGTTTTTAGTGAGAGAAAGTAGATGAGGTGAGAGGGATGAGAGAATGATGAGGGTGTGGGTGAAAATGAGGGTCAAGTGTGTGTATAACCGGTTTACATATGTGGGTTGTAGGTTTCGGGTGGGCTTTGGCCCTAACCGGCCCAAGCCGTGTACTATTCACTCGAGACCAAGAGTGGTCTCGAGTCGGGTTTCGCGGTTTCGACTCATATATGTATATAACACACACATATATATATATATATGTACATACATACACACAACATGTAATAACAAGCACTTCATAATTTTTCACTTTATAGTTTACGTACACGCAAGTTACATCACAAAGGTTTCCCGGGAAAACCCGAGGTGTCACATTATCCCCAAGTTTTAGGAACTTTCGTCCCGAAAGTTAAGGCAGCCACTGTCAAGCTAGTGTGAGTGAAAGCGTTTCAACGGGGTGTCACATCGGTGGTCGGGGTTATTCTATGTCTTCCGGAATTTATTCTGGCAAATCCATATATTTCGTGTGTTCAAGAAGTTGGTATCCTGGCCCTTTCGAGAGGTATATAGTTGCTTTCAATGTTATTTCCGAAACTTGTAGAAGCATTCGTTTTCCTGAAAGTTTGGAAGTTACTCCTTGGTCAGGAAAATTTCTGAGCATTGCAAAGAAGCTCCATTTTATTGTTGTTGAAGGGTCTCCCGAGTTATCTGTTGGTTTGTACAAAGTTGAAGATGAAGCCTTCATCAAGATGTTTTCTATCAATAATATTCATATTATTAGTTATGAACAAAGTTTGCGTTGGTCTACTATATTTCAAAACAACAAGTGGTTGCTTAGAAACGTTTGGATTCGTCCTGTTGAAGCTAAGATGAGCAATGAAGTTTTTAATTACCTTCAACATCTTGATTCCTACATTGGTGTGGGACAAGCATTATTTATTGAGACCGTTGTTTCGCCGATTGATTAGAAATTATTATGCTATATTATAGGGAATGGTGGTCGTTTTTTCGAATTTTCTTTTTTGTTTCAAGTAGTTCCGTATGTATAAGTGTATTAACAGTTGTCTGCATGGATATTTATTTCCGATTGGTGTTATTTAATCATATATTATTTCGAACTTGTAATATTTTCAGTTTAATTTGTTTTACTATATATTCAGGTGAAGAATGCTACAAACCTGATATCATCAATTCCTTTTTTTTTGTATATGTGTCATGTATGTTTATCATTTAGTACAACTCATGAATGTGTGCTAAAAGGCAGTTGTAAAAATAGATGGTATGTTTATCATTTGGTTCTATCCTTCTTTTGTATAATATTGTGTTATTATATTAAATGAAATCTTTAATATGTGTGATTTTAATATATGGTATGTACTAGCGGTTTATAATCCAGGATTTTAGGTTAATAAGTTGTTGTAGTCTTTCTTGCATGTTGTCCTACAAAGATGGTAAGGTAAACTGCTATGTTCATTTGTTAATAAACCTCTCTTAACCGATCCTAACTCAAATTTAATGTAGAGGTAGTTATCTGGAATGGTTATTATTGTGTAATTTTTTAAGAAATTGTGTTATTTTATGAAGAGTGATTTTTTCTCTTATTATATGACAATGTATGTATTAGAACTTTTGTATTCAGGTTTAACTATTCTTTTGTAGTTGTGTGTCTTATTTTATCTTATTATATAACATTAAATGCTGTGTTTGATGTGTAATAAATATTTTGTGGCAGAGAAATGAATAAATTCCCTTTATTGGATTATAAGCTAAGTATCCGGAGTGTTTATGATTGTGTGTTTATATAGTATTGTGTTTTTTATTTTATATGGTATTATGATTGTGTTTTTTCTATATTATTGTTTTTTTATTTTACATGCTATACTTTATGTATTATTTGTTTTACATCATGGTATGTATTAGCGGTTTACTACTTACTTATGTGCTGTCGCCCAATGTTCCTACAAATCTGGTGTCATCAACTGCTTTTTATGGTGTATAAATATCGTATTACTTGATTATTTAATAAACATATCATATTCGATTATGTCCAGTTTTATTCGCAAGGTTTGTTTAGTTCATATTCTTTCTGTTTTGAAAACAAGTGCATTGCATTATGTGATAATTGTCTGCATTGTTTTTGTATTACATTCTGAGTTACTGACAGCAAAGTTGATGCATTACTGCTTTCTAATTCTATCGGGTTGCAGGCGGTTATGGATGATTTTCTAAAGAATGTTGTTTTTAGTAACATCGATGATGTGTGGGAAATTAGTGAGGTAATCATAGACCATTTCAAGTTTCGTATTTCAATATTTACATTAGATGTAAGTGGATATATTTATATTTTTTACAGCCACGATCTGTTATCATACTGGGTACCGTAAAGGAAATATCCAAGGAGGTTGGTTGGTTTTCTTTGAAGTGTCCTAATTGTTTAAATGAGGCTTGTACAAAAAACATGGGTTTAACTAAATCTGACGGAGGTTGTGATGAAGACCAACATACGTTGTATGTGTGCACTAATGAATTTTGTCAAAAAAATGTTATTGATGAACCGGTTTTAAGGTATTGTTATTATTCTGTAGTTATTTACGTTGTCATTTTGTCATTGTAACTTTTTTCATCACTTACCTTATTTTGGTTTATGTAATTCGTTGTAATTCAAATTAAGTTGTTATGTTATCAATTAGATTGAAGGTTCGTGTTGAGGATAGCAATGGTGATGTATCTCTTATTTTGTTTCATAATACGGCTAACCATGTTATCGAGAAGTCTGCAAAACAGTTGATTCAGGATAACATAATGGTAGTATATATTTAGTTTCTATATCTCAATTTATATATTTTTTGTAAGCTAACTTTTTGGTTATATATCCTGTCTTTTATGTTTTCAGGATGATGGTACTGTGCGATTTCCAAACGAATTAAAAACTTTGGTGGATAAATTGTTTGCATTCAAGATTGAAGTCAGCGAGACTAACTTGACATATTGTGATGAAGAATACGAGATTCAAAGAATAACTGACGATGAATCAGTTGTTGATCTGGTTAAACAAATGTCTGGGATTAGTCAGGTACTATGAACTTTTAACTGAAGTATTATAGTTGTCTTTAGTAGTTTAGTTAATAAACTTTTTCAATCTTGGTTTAGAGCTGTATGGCTGATGTGACACCCCGCAAAATCCGGTACTTTTCTTTATGTTTTTCTCCTGACTCACTTTCTTTTATATTTTATAAGTTATACAAACTATAATTAGCACTTGTAGTTATTTCCAATGGCTAGGAAGATACAGTATTACGCATCGGCTAAACACGAACTTGTTGAGGGACTAGTCTTGTATGTGTATGATAAATATATCACCAACTTCCTATCCAAGTTTTAAGAATTAGAAACATTAGGGGTCAAAGTGTAAATGTAATAATGAAAAACTTGTTTTAAAAACCCCAAACCTCCCCACCCGTCGCCGATACCCTGCGAACCAAACCCTAATCGTTCACCCTCCCCTCTCGGCAACCGTAACACAGCATATCACCCCTCCTTCTTTTCCGTCGCTGATCACCGGTAAGAACCTCCTCTCCTTTTAGTTCGCACCCTAGTGTAACGTATCCGTCGTGATCTCTGTTCGATCTCTTGTTCTTGGTATGAGCATGCAGTTTGTGTGTGTTGTGATTTCAAGTAGGTGCATGAGGTTTAACTCTAGCACGTTGACATGATTATATGTATGTATGGTTGTCTGCAAGTGGGTAGGAACTTGAAAGATATTAAGTGTATGTGTGATAATGGTGAAAACTAAATGTTGCATGAAACTGAATGTATATGTGGTTAGGCTAATGAAGCTTTGTGTGTGAATGTATGACATAAGTTCTGAACACATGACCCGGACGTATGCGTGAATGTTGAATGCGAACCGTACAGGTTGAGTTGTATGCGAACGGTTTATGTGCTAGATAGGCGGACCATGTTTATGTCGTGTAGATGAACCGTAAGTGTGGTTAAACGTGTGAAAACTGTTATGTATTAATCGAGTAGGATGTTATATGTAAATCGGGTATGAACGGCTTCATGGAGACCGGGGGTATGTATGCGTAATCGGTGAACTGTATACACAAGTTATAGATATAGAACAATGGATGTAGTGCAACCGTATTTGTATGTCAAAGTGTGGCGTATTGATACTGGTATTTGATAATCGATGAACGATTATTCTGATTAAGAGATTGTTATGTTATTGAATGATCTGAATAATATGATTTAGTGTGATGGTTATATTGTTTGCGATCGTTAGCGGAATTAAATGGAAATTGGCATAATTAATAGATGATGATATCAGCGTTTTTGTATTAAAATAAGGGACTCCAAATTAATTACATTATCACATCTAAAGTCCGAATTGAAAAGCTTGTTTGAAATAAAAGAGGATTCGAGCTTGCCACTGTTCCAAGCATATGTCCTTTTGTTTGGGCGAAGGTTAATCAGTATATAGATATATATTATATATGTTTGCTAAATTTTGAGTATATATTGAAATATGGGCCAAGATTATGGTTCAGTGGTGGAATTTGTTTAAGCTTCAAAATAATATGGCAATGTTGACTATTAATTCTAGTGACTTTCTTATCCTTGAATATCTTTGATAGATCTTTGATGTCAGAAGTGTAAATATTACCTTTGTATATGCCCGTTTAATAACAATGCTTTCGATATAAGTCATATGAATTATGACATGAGTTATGTGAATTATGTGGTGTCGTGGTCATCCAAACCACATTGCATGTTATCGATTAGAAAATCCGCTGTAAGCTACTATATGTTAATTTGTTACTCGCTGATCACACAAACACCGAGTTGTTTGGACACACTTAGGATATTGCATGACCCTTACATACGCGTACTTACATCTATTATATTTTAGGTTGCGTGTAACGGACCTACATATTATTAACGCTAGAAGTACGTAAATACAAACCGAGCAAACTAAGGTGAGTTCACTACATTCGAGCATGCGTCCCAGTGGTTGGGGACAGTCAGTGGTTTGGGTAAAAACGGGTATATTGGTTAATATTCTCACCTATCATTTTTGTAAGTCCCTTATTCGGGTATTAGTTGGTAGCGCTACTTAGGTTTGGCACCCTCACACCGCTCCTGGATAGGACGGATGTGAACTAATGACCCAGTCGGGCCCAGTACTAGATAGGAGTACGTGGGATAGGGCAGTCATGTACATCAGGAGCCGTCTTGTTCGGAATTGAGATATTAACAATATTACTTGCATTGGTTATTGAACTGTTTTACATTCAACTGGTAATAAACGTTTTCTAAAACTGTGAACTCGCCAGCTTTGTCTGATACACTTGTTACATGCTCGCAGGTCGTTAGGTACTTGGGGACAGGAACTTGCTGGCTGGAGGGCGTGAGTGGTCATGGTTGCATTGATGGGTTTATCTATCAAACATTTATTTACTATGGTTGTTTGGAAAGTATTTACATTATGTTACGTTAACGCTTCCGCTGAACTTGATGGTTTTTGAATTACTTATGTTTGGATTTTATTACTATTAAATGATGAAACTTTATTTTAAGCTTATGGATTCAATGTAATTGGTGGCTCATTACTAGTGGTCACACGCCTAACAGGGACACTCCCTAGGTGGTAATTTGAGGGTGTGACAGCTGATGATAAGAAGAATGGTACTCCAATTTCGCTTGTGATGAGTTGCGATGGTGATTCAATTGATAAAAAAAACATGTTCAATGGTTTGTAAAGATACGACGTCTAAGCGTAAACTGCTTGATCTTTACAATTTGGATGTCATTTCGAACTCGAGCATCTGTGAAAGTACAAGTAATAATATTGTGCAGACCGTGAAAGTTGTTGGTAAGAAAGAGATTAAGTTTACCCATTTTAATGAGTGAGATGTAGTTTCTTTTGTTTGTTGCATTTTAGAGCGATGGTTTTTATGTTTTGTGTTTGTTCAATGTTTTTTTTTCTTGACATAAACTTTCTCTTTTGTTTTTTTTATTCACGTATGTTTTGATGCTGTTCAGCTTTCTTATGTGTGAGTATCTGAAGTTCAGTTTACGTATTGGTTGTTAATAATAACATGCTACATTAGTTAAGTTGTATATAGAAAAACTTATAAGAGGAACATAAATATAACCATTATTCATTGACAAAACTACACATAATAACAAAATTTGTCAATACATTAGATGTGGAATCATGTTGGTCGTTAAGTATGAGATCAAAAAGCAAAAACATAAGGAAGATGTCCTACTATCATGGAAAGAAACCCCATACCAACAGCTACATGCACATCAATCAAACTAATTTGCATTCAGTCTAATAAGCCAGAAATTTAGTAAGAGCTTGCTTTCCTTGGTTGGTTTTTGCTATGTATTGGTCAGCTAAGCTGTTTGCTTTATCAAGAAGATCCTCTGTCTCCCTTTCTTCATCAGACAGAAGCAATCCAGCAATGTACTGTTCATGTGAAGGTGGGTTGCTCATGATCTTCATTTTCATCTTCTTATTTTCCCGTAGTTGCTGTTGAAGTAGTCGTGTTATGTCAATCAAGCTGTCTCTGATCTCTCTTTCTGTGTCTTCATGTTGACCTTTGAATCCTTCATAGATATCCCTTTTAACTTGGGACAGTTCAGACCAACCTTTGGAGTTTGATGTATTCATTGTAGTTAGAACAGAGAAGAGTTGAGTGAAGTTAGAGAGTCGTTGAAGAGGTTAGAAAAGGATGTAGTTAGGAGGTATTATATATAATAGGATTAACAACTTGTGTTAAAGAAGAGTAATGATTTGTTATTGGCATCCGAGCTAAGATGCAATGATGATTTATTGAAATGGTCTTTTCATTTGCAGTTGAGTCTTTTTAAGTAATTAATGTAAAGTGGTTTAGAAGAATATAAGATATAAATATATAAATTGTGTTTTTCCAATGTCCGTTATTTTTATAGTCTAGAGAACTTACATGATATATTTTAGTTGTGTATATATTCTAAATTATAGTTGTTGTTTTTTTTTCATATGCATTGTGTTATACGTAAGCCAATTGTTTGTTATGGTATGATGTTGTGTTTTTTCTTATAATTTTTTTTTTGTTCTACTTCATTGTGTGTTTTATTGTGTGAGTTGAGTGAAGATAAACAAAGGTTGAAAAGATGATAAAAAAAGATGTAGTTAGGAGTAGTATTATATATAATAGGATTTAATATTGGGTGAAATGATTACTATTGAATTTACGTTGGACTAAGGGTTATATGCAATTATCGAGTATGAAATGGTCTTTTTCATTAACAGTTTAGTTGTTTGATAATACTCTATGTAAGGCGGGTTTTTTTTTGTTAATATATTGTTGGTTTTTATATTCAAAACTTATTAAGTCAAGTGTTGTGTTTTTTATTTGTGACGTGGTAGTTTAGGAGTTACTACAATAATTGAAGTCTTTTACTAAGTAGAGTCCCAGTTAAGGCAGTTTCTTACGCTTATTTGTGTATTTACTTTATGTATAATTTTATCTTTTTAATGTAGGTTATAGCATGTCAGACATTGGAATCGAAGTTGTTGTTTCTGAAATACTATCCAGACTCCCAGTTAAGGCAATCGGTCGTTTCAAATGTGTTTGTAAACAATGGCGTGATGAGTTATCAAGTTGTCAGTTTGCTGCTTTGCATTCTAGCCGTATTGGTAGTTTAAAATGTCGGAAACGAATCACCATTCAACCTTTATCAATATTTATTGATACCATAGTGGATGGACGGGTAGACATTGGTTCAAGGAAAACTATTTGTTTCCCTGGTAAAAGTCGGCCTTTGTTGTTACATATTATTTCTACTGTTGGTGGGCTTTTATTAGTTTGCAACGAAAGGCCTTCATATCAGATGATGCTTTGGAATCCAACTACTATGAGTTTCAAAATTTTGTTCGATGAGCACTCTGATCGTATATATGATTGGCAATCGGATGCAGCTGGTATGTATTTTGATACATCCTCCGATCTTAAAATATTACACATTAAACGTCGCCATAATTATGATCTTGCTCGTGTTTATTCACGACGACTCGGCACTTGGAGAAATGTAGATTTTTTTATTGGGAAAAAATATGCAGCGGGGTGTTATATTTGGTCTGTTGGCTCTTTTGTGAACAATACCTTATATTTCACTGTTAAACAAGTGAGGGTACGGGGTGACATTCATATAATTGGTTTTGATGTAATTACTGAATCGTTTAAGAGGTTCCCTTTTCCCCCAGTTAATGACCTGTATGTTTATGATGGACATTTTCTCACTGTTAACAATAAGCTTCATATGTTTGTTGTTGAAATCTGGCCTAATGTTAATGCGAGTCTTTTCAAATATCAAGATAATTTATGGTCTAAGGTGTCGTCTTTTCCAAATGTTGAAAAATTCTCATTTGTGGAATGGTGTGGAGCATCGGATGTGGCAAACGGCAAATTGATTTTGCTCCCCAAATTTGGGAATATTGCTGAAGTATACATGAGTGTACAAGATTTTGAATACCTTCAACATGTTGATTCGTTTTGTTGGCTTAAAGGAGCATTATTTGGTCGTAAAGGAGCATTATTTTTAGAGACTGTTGATTCAGCTATTGGGTAGTACTATTATCTTGTATTTTTATTTGCTGTTATATTGTTAGCAATTCTGTTTATTGTGTTTATTATTTTAAAAAAGTGTTTCATTTTTATTTAGTTTTATTTTTCTTTTGTTATTGGGATCATTTTTGGGACTCCATTGTAGTATTAATTGTGGTTGGCTATTTTTATTTGTTTTGAATATGTATTACTTATCATTTGTTTGATTCTTTATGCAAAAGTAGACACTTTTGTAAACCAATATATATTTTTTAAACCATCACACTTATAGACATGTTTACATATTAAACTACCATTGGCATCAAATGCAGTTTTTTACTGCTATTGGGATATAGTAGTTGATATATGTTTGAGTGGTCTATATTTTGTGGTGATTATTACAGTGGTCTATAGCAGATGATATATGTTACGTTAACATGTTAGTTCATACAAAATTATTTATTTGTTTGCAAGGACATATTCGGTTTGAAACAATATGATAAACAACAATGCAAGCAGAGCAACGATGATTATCATTGTGTACGGGTATTACCATTACAAAATACATTGTTTTTTGAAGTTTAGGGAAAGTGTTATAAGCCTTCATGATTAACGACGGTTAATTTAAACAAAAAAAACTACCACCAACCATACTGCATATTAGTTGTTGCAAAAAGAAGTCAAGTTGGTTCTGAATCTGCTTCTGGCTGGGTGAATTAATTTAACCTGCAAACGTTTGAAAGTAATATCATACCTTCATCTTCTAAGATCTTGAAAGTGCACTTATCTCCATAAGATATATCATTCTCTGCCATAAATTCCAGCCATTCATTCACCAGGTATTCCTTTCGCGCTCTACGTGAATGATTTTTGACTCCCAGGTTATAACAACTTCCTTCTTGATTTTTTATTATCAAAGTGCGTGTCTGAGCAATTTTCTTCTTTTTAACAACTTCATCTGGGATGAACTGTTTTTCAAGTAGTATAATAAACAATGTTAGTATATGGAATAGTTGGTTAGAATTCAATGCATATAAGTCAACTGTGATTATAGTTAAAAATTGTATCGGATATCTTACGAATTTCTCTGTGGCAGTCTTTTCAAATGTGTTGTTGTCTGCTGTAGATGATGGTGGTTTGTTGTGGCACCCTTGGTTATGCGTGTGCGCTTCTTTTTCTTCAACAGGTTCTTTTTTTGGGATTATAAATTCACTTCCATCAGGATGGAAAACAGTCATCGTCAGCTTTGGTTTTTGAATTATGTCAAACACGAGAATGTAGCCGAATTTTAGATGCATGTCTTTTATAACATTCATCCATCCATCCATCTGTCAAATAGTATCGTCTTCCTCTTTTCTCTATCTTTATTTCCCATGTATGTCCTTCACCTGCAGATAGTTGTATTGACATGTTTGGGGGCTTATTTTTCATATTGTCTTTGAGAAAGTTTTTAGGGAGCCTCTGCAATAATTATATTAGACAGATGAGATGCAGTTATTTGTTATGTAAATTATAATACATTTGTGGTTTTAAGTTATTTTGGGAGTTCATGGTTGAGAGTGTACAATGTGTTTCTCCGTTTGTTTGGATATTGCATCGCAGAATGATGGTCCCAGTCGGCGTGAATCTTTAAAGGCTTTGATTTTGTATTTGCATTCACTGTGAGCTTCAAATACTATCAAACAAACATCATCAAGCCCTAAATCATCAACAATATTTTTCCAGCCATCTGTAAAGTAGCATACTCTGTTTATTTTCCTGATGTTGACGTTCCAATGATGCCCGTTATCTGCCTGTATACAAATTTTGCTTTTGTTTTGTAGTTCTTTGTCATGAAAGAACCCAGTTGATGGAGGTAGTGGCTGAAAGATTTACGATATAAGTGTGTGAAAGATAAAGAAAACCAGTAAACAATTATTTATATTTAATTGTATTCTCATAGGATGTGTACCAGTCGAGAACGTGATGATTGTTTTAACACTACGCAGAAAGATGATGCCATTTGCAGACTGCAATCCCAAATGCACGCAAAGTCATGTCGTTTTATAAGATATATGTTGTAGTTGTTATAGTCAGCTAATAAAATGTAATGCTATAAACTAATTTTTTTGATATATTATGTTGTGAGAATTAAACAAGTGTTACTACTGTCAATGTGTTTTGCACTACTATGTTAAGCGCTACGGATGTCCTTATGCATTGTCACTTGATATGTCATATATCACATTGTATTTTATCAAATGTTTAAAGTTTATATCATTTTCAAGTCTATGAATATCCTTATTATTCGAAATGTTCAGCTCAGCAAATTCTAACTGTATGCAATAGTTATCTAAAGTTTATTCCTTTTAGTTTGTGGCTATGTTATCAGTTATCAGTAAAAGTAATTCATCCATACATCCATGGTTAAGACATATCTTATCAGCTATCACTAATAGTAGTACAAAGATACATCCATGTTTAAGGCTTGTATTGTTAAGGGTTCGTAAGGGCATACTTGATTCAATGGTAAGGGCATGACAAGTTTTAAAAAATACAAGAGTGTTAATGATGTATTAGAGATATATGTTCTTTAATGACGGATAAAAGTGGCTATAGTTTTTGACATTAAACATTGCATGTATAGGTCAAAAAACCAGTAAACACAAGGTTGTCATAAACAAAGAAAACCATATCATAAATCATTCTAGCAATAAAATCAACAAATATCGAAAACCTAATCTATCATAAAACACTCAACCACACATCCAAAATATGAGAATCAGAGTGCAATATACAAAAAAAAAATCAGATCCCTATATCCAAAAAAAATAAAAATAAACGAAAACCAAACCTAAATACGGAACAAAATATCAAAAAAACTATAATTGGAGTAGAATCTTCACATATACGACAAAGATAATGACATAAAATACATGAACTTCATACAATTGATACAAAATCTTACAAATCTTATAAAAAAAAACATATACGGTAACCATAGCTTCTCGGGGAAAAATCAACTGATGCAGATTGTGAAGATAATCCTCACTTAATCGATGAAGATAATTAGAAGTAAACCATGATCATCATCCAAATCATAAGAATCTTGAAAGACAAACATATAAGGTAACCATACCTTCTCGGAGCGAAAAATCAAGTGATGAAGATTGTGGAGATAACCAGGTTTAAGAGAAGAAATGTTTCTCTTGTGTCGGAAATGAAGATTTGATCGATTGAAGATATGAGATATCCAGTGTAGATTTGGTGATGATCAAAGGTTTTGTGGGGAAACGTGAAGAAGATGTGGGGAGTGTGAGAGATTAACAAATATTTAGAAGACTTTTATAGGATCCGAAATAATGGGTCTGGTTTTTAGTCCGGATGATCCATTCCATGTTAAAAGATTGAGAAGGGAGTTTTGGAGCCAAAAACCATATTTGATGCCACATCAGCCCAACTTATTTTCAAATATGGTAGATATATATATATATATATATATATATATATATAATATAAGATATAAGATAATATAATTCTTAATGAAATATTTTGGGAATTTCTTGTATAAATTTTTAAAGTTATATTTGTTTTTAGTTAATTTTTATTTCCGGCCTTTTAGTTTGTTCATTTATGCCAATTTAGACCAAACTTCAAGTTTTTATCATTTTTGTCCCTGTCATTCTTGAAAGATGCCAACTTTGTCCAAAAAATTTAAGGTTGAATCAAATGATACAATTTTCAAGTTTGACCTGAACTGTAATAATTGGTCAAACTGTAATGACGATGAATAAAAGGGGGTTTGTAAATGTAACTGTTAAAATGAAGGAAATAAGCGGTACAAGTAGAGTTTTCTGAATGGGACTACTAAAAAGAGAAGTAAATAAATGATGATGTGAGAGAGAGACGATGTAAATGGGGGAAAGTCTTGATGTTATGAATATGTTGCAGGGATCTTAAATAGTGTTGGTTATTTTTTTAACAAATTTAAATTAGGTTAATTTTTTTCTTTTCTTTATTATTTAAAAATTATTAAATGGATGGAATTATGGTTTGAAAATTTGAGATAATCATTTTGAAATTTGTGTCTTAGACGTGGTGAGTTTGACTCTGTCGTGCCAGACTTTATCGCTATTTTTTAGATAAAAATGATGTTACATTAGATTGTTTTATCCATTTAATATTAAATTATGGTAATTTTGTACGTTGTTGTGCTTTTATAAATTGTTGATAATATATTCTTACGATGTTTTTGTTAATGGTTGTTGGTATATACTTACAACTAATATATAATATATAAAGTAAGAGATATACGTTAATTAAAATTATATAAATTAAATGGTAATAAAGTGGTAATTTAACAACAGTTATTTGTATTTATTCTGAACATGATATCATGTTAAATATAGCTAGATTCATATAACACAATGTTCTGATAGTGAGACTACGATCTACTATAGTAATTATTTTATTTTAGATAGAATGGATTGTGTTTTAATGAAAGCTTTTGATTTTGATGGTATAACATTGTGTTTTTTTTTTTTGTGTCTTTTGTTTTTGTTAATATAATTGTGTTTTTTATATTCAGACGCATTAAAAGTTATTACATCAACAACTGTATATTTTTTTATATGCAACACGGGAGTATATATAGTAGTTACGGGTAAATGAGCTTTTGTGCGTAAAATTTTTGATAATGAATAGAAATATTACATGTTAACAAGAGGCATAGTCTAGAACTATCTAAATCCCATTGGCTTTCAAAAATCGGATAACATGGGCCTTGAAAGTGTCAACCTTATTAGGTGCAATATAGGTTTCAAAGGAGATAAAAGAATAGGTCCATCTCACACCAATCATTGAGTGAGCATTGGGTTCATCTGGTTTAACATAAGAGGGAAAAATGGGCTGGCAGCTGATGCCAAACGACAGTCCAAATCCCTATATGTAAGAATCTTTGTGTAACTAATAGATGAAGTGTTATTTTATTTATTAGAAGATTAAATAAAACAAGGTATACCTTATTAAAAGTAGTCTTTATATTCTCTCCAGTATGTATGATTTCTATCAATATGGTTACTTAGACTGGAGGGTATGGGGGCCGGCCTTGCCTTGGCGAGCCCCGGCGCCGGTCACCCACACCGTCCCCTGATGATTGTCCTGGTTTCTCAGTCGCTTAAAGACGTCATTGACGGGACTCTTTTTCTCTCCTCTCTCTTTATTCTCTCTCCTCTCTATCTCTCTCTCTCTCTCTCTGTAAAATCAAATCAGTTTATTTTTTCTTAAGTGTTTTTATAAATAGTGTGGGAGCCCATCATCCACCCCCTTGGTCCATCCTGCTTAGGTCCATCCTCACTCCCGATGATGTGGTGTCCTACGTCAATATCTCATTCTTTTGAATAACAGGTATGATGTCTATAAATTCTTTGGTTTTTTGTTCTAATTAGTGAATTATGTTTTGGTGATATTGTTAGTTATTGCTTATTTTTCGTGAGTACTTAGTGTGTTGTATATAGGATGATGAATGAGAATAAGAATGAAGTTTCAATAATTTTTTTTTCTATATTTAAAAAAAAATGAATATATATTTAAATAATTATGTTTTTTTTATGCATGTTATATTTGGGTTCGGTTTATTAAGTGGTACTATTTTTTGTAATAAGATTTGTAATAAGATTAAATATTCATTTAACTGGTATTCAGTGTGGGGGGGGGGGCAAAAAGGTAATTTCTTATTATTGTTTTGAGATTATCTGTATAATAGTCAAGAAAAGGGAAAACGATGAACATTCGGTTTTAACGGAAACTTAGGGCTCGAAGTTATACAATTTGCGATTGTGTTTGTTGCTTTGTGTACTAATCTTAATAATTTGGAACTACATTTGCAATGGCGTCTACTGCAAACATTGACTTGCGATTTACAAGTAAGTTGTTGTGATGGTGTTGTTGATTGCTATTTTCATTGTGTTTTGATTTTATAAGTCTGTTGGTTAAATAGGTAAGAAATCGTCAAGAAATTTCAGTGAAGATGGAGTAGGTGATACTGTTAGAGGAAGTAAACGTCAAGAGGTTGAAGTGGAAATTGCAAAGAAACCTTAAGTGGAAATAGAAAGAAGTCATTCTGTACAAGCAAATCTAAGAGATTCGTAAGCAGAGGTAAATACGTTTCATTTATTTTTGTTATGGTTTATATCTTATTTTTTTATTTTTAATGTTTAAACAGAAGTTGTACAAGTATATTGTGTTTTTAGATTTGTGATTTTGTTTGGAATATTGTTTCTACAAGTCGGTTAGTTTTTGTATAACTATAATGTGTATGTAGATGTTTGTTTTTGTTGTATAAAGTTGTGTTATATCCATTTTTTGTTGTTAAAATCGAGTTATATCCACTATGTTTTTTTATATTAATTATGCTCTCTTTTTTAATATTATGGTTTTGGAAATTATTGTGTTTGCGTATGTTTCTTGATTATTTGCAGTATCTTGGTGCATATTGTGTTTTTTTACGTATGTGGTAAGCTATAGGTGTAACACCTGTGCCTTCACGGCCATCAAACAAATACCGAACCAATGAAATATTATATTTCATACTTGGGATTGGTAAAAATATGTGTATCGTTTGTACATATCAATTCTTGTTCAATTTCAAACTCTAAATCACTTTCTGGAAGGTTATACGCGCACCGATGCGTAAATATAACCAGTTTAATGCAACAAACACTCCGGAATAGTGACATAGGCTTAACATACCTTAAATAACCTTTACTTAACTTAGAAATAAGTTTTGAAGGCTTTGGTATGGCAAAATAAAGTTAAATCGCTTACAGGGACTAAAGTTGACAAACTGCGAAAGTATGCCAATTTGAACTGTAACAGACATTCCGGAGCATGACCATAAGTTAAACATACCATAAATATCCTTCACAAAGCTTAGAAATAGGCTTTGAGGTGTTCGGTATGCTAAAATAAACTTTTGTGTCATTCAGGGACTAAAAGTGTCAAAAGTGCACAAGTTTGCATTTTTACGCATAACTCACGTTCTGAATACATCCGGACATCCAAAAATTTATGTAAGCATGACTACATTATATTTTAGTGTTCGCCATAAGAAAAATCCATTCGTCGCGTCATTTGGATCGTTTTTCGCGCTTGTGCGCATTCCGTCGTAATTAAGCGAACATCGCGTTCGTACGACCAAACGAACCATCATCCGACATATTTCTGAGCATGTTTCATGTCCACAATGTTTAGGCAACATTTTAGGGCCTTAAAGTTGGCTTTACGGGCCTTAGAAGTGTCGGAAATGGCCTTAAACACGTGCAGGGACCTAAACTGTCATTTCTGAAACATATGTGCAGATCAGAGGCCCCAAGCGGCCCGCATTGTGTTTGCCTAAATCTAAAGCGGGCCGCATTAGCCCTTCTGACCAGATTCAATGTTTGTTTTGCAACTTGCAACTGAATTGATTCGTGTCCACACGTTTCCTATCGTCTAGTCAGCGGATAAGAACAACATTTTAGCCACCACAACATTGTGACAAGTGTTCGGCTTGGATCGTGGCACGATATTCAAGAAACGATCCTAGCGGTTACCCGAAATCTATATATACCCCATGCCCCCCATTGCTATTTCTTACAAGAATTCTGATTTTGAGAGCTCTAAGTTGAAACCATTGTTTCATACCTGAGTTCTTGAAGTCGGGATTAGCATTCGGGGACCCTGGGTAAGTATTCTTTCGTTCTTTTCCTTATTTTATTGCTTTTAGAGTCAGAAAGTCAAACTTTGTTTGACTTTCAGCGTTGACCAGTAATGGTCAATGCGAAGTTCGTTTGAACTTCGCAACGTGAGTGTAATCACGTTGGTCATAGTCCCTTGGGACTATGCCCACTGATTACCACGTTGTCTAGAGTCGTAGGGTAGGCGATCTAATAAATCGCCTATACCTTCGAACTCGACCCATTTGGTCGATCATTAGGATCCGACCAAATACATTAGGTGACCATAGTAGGTAGGGAATAACCTTCCGAGGTTATACCCTATGGTCACATCGTTTAAGTAGTTGTATGATAGGTAGTTTATATGCCTTAGGTAAATTACCAGAATACCCTTTTCATGTATAATTGGTAATTAAGCATATGTAACCTAAACTTTTGTCACATAACTGATTAAGTAACATGTTTAGGCATATAACACTTGTCATAGGACTAGTTAGGCGGTCCGAACGCGTTTCACGCGAACGACGCGTTAAAGTAGCATAAGCTACCTAAACGGGTCGTAATGGGCCGCGATGGGTCGATAGCACTTAGGTTTGGTTTCATTGTAGTATGTAGGTCTTGTTAAACCATATCATATGAGTTCCAAAACTCGTTTGGTTTACCAAGCCTCATCCTATCCGATCTCCCGATTTAGATCCGGTTTATTTATATAGTTTTAGATTGCCGATTGATTCCGTGCTCCCTCAAGCTTTGTTTGGTTGTTGTTCAAGACCTCCAAGCATTCTCAGGCGAGTACATTCTTCCCCTATTTTACTGTTTTCAATTGTTTTGGGGTGACTCATATGTGCTAAATGTTTTCGATGTTATAACGATGGTTTCAAAAACGATTAAGACGATTTATACAAAACTAATAACGATTTCATAAAGTGAACAAACTTGTTGGTTGTAGTTACATAACAAATGACATTCATTAGCAATGATCAAGCCGACCAGTATTAGGTTATGGTACCATAGGATCTGACAAATCCCGTTATTTACTGCACCCGTGGTTATGTGTGGGTGTTGTGGGTAGCGACTGAATCTGTAAGTGTTAACTTACCCTATGGAGGTTTGTTAATGCGAATACGAGAAGCGACGAAATCGAGAAGCGACGAAAGTCAAGAAGGTTTGAATGTTATTAGCGAGACGACCACATAAGTAGTTTCACGACCTAAAACGAATTAAACGATTTACGATTGGTTTTCACACAATGTTTTAACGATTGGGTAACGATTGGGTAACGATTGGGTTTTCACACAATGTTTTAACGATTACTTTTGTGGTTTGGTTTGGATTAAATGATTAAGTAACAATGCGTGTGGAATATGATACAAGCATGGTGGATACGCCGCTGGTACTTCCTATATATAAGTGTTTGTATGGTATTACATATTGTAGTGTTATTTGAATCATTTCAGCTCGAGACATAGAACATTTTTATACAAGTAACATACTTTTCACAAGACATTTATTTACAAACAACTTATCTTATACAAACTCATTTTTACATGGTTATTCATTTAATCATGCATTATTCTCTTAGTTATATATATCACCTGAACTTATCATTGTTTTTCCAAATAATTTACTAAAACAAATATTTTCGGGTTAAGAGTCATGGCTACGAGGTTTTACAAATTATAACCCGCTTGATTTGAGTTGGTTAATTAAGTTGCAATATTATACTCTTTTCAAAACAAGGTTTTTAAATAAAGTATTGCAACATCTAAACTAGCCATGATTTCGACACTCCTACAAAACCTATGTACTCGCCAGCATTTCTTTGCTGACCTCGTTTTCACATATGTTTCAGGTATTGTTGAATGATATCGATTGATAAGATGCATGCTCACATAGGACTGGACAATGCCTTAGTGACTCAATAACAATGATAGACTATGTTTAAATTGTATATTTAGATTTCCAGACAATGTAATTATTCAATGATTAATAAAACGAAACACTTTTTGGTATCCATGGTTATGAAACATTAATTCTGTTGCAACACGCCTCGATGTTTCCGCCGCGATTTGTTGTTTTACGCGGTCGGGGTGTGACAGAAAAGATGGTATCAGAGCCAATGGTTATAGGGAATTAGGTTATTAGTAATTAGTAATGCTTTGACCTAGTCTATAACCTTTCTAGGACCCTAACGCGAGTTTACTTGCGTTTAGTCATAAAACAATACCGTCGCCTATCCTTAGGCGACAACCACAACAAGAACATAAACTTCAAAACCGCTTTAAAAACTAATCATCTGTTCTAGGATGATTGATTACTAGGTTTTGAACTCTCTATTATATAGTTTTGAACCTCTTTGAGTTTTCAAAACTTCGTCAAGGTTTTGGGTTTTAAATGATGTGAACACGTGCAAACTGGAAGGGTGAATGCCTGTATTCTGGGTTTTCTGTCTAGGCAAGCACTTCGTATACATCTCATCAGACGCGAGACCAGTTGTGCTTACCAGGGAATTCTTGGGATGAGTGTTCACTTATAGGCGAGCATGTCTTCGCGATACATTATTTTTGACTCATTTACTTTGATTAGTTCTGTCCTTGCTTTCATCAGATTTGTTTCATCTCATTCATTTCGTCTAAACCTCTCACTCGTTTCATTTCATGTTTTCCTCTTTTAGACAATGCCTCCTCGACGCGATAATCGAACCGATGCTCGGACTTTCACTATTGAAGAACTCGCAGCTCTGATCTCTCAGCAGGTGGCTGCTGTGGTTCCAGGGGTTGTAACCCAAGTCCACGAGATATACAACAACGGCAACAATAACGCGCAGTGTAAATACAAGGATTTTAACCAAGCTAAACCACTCAAGTTTAGTGGTTCTGAAGGAGCGACTGGGCTTCTTCAATGGTTTGAGAGCATTGAGAATACCTTCCGCCACGTGCAGTGTCCTGACAATCGCAGGGTCGAGTTTTCTTCGAGTGTGTTTCAGAAGAGGGCCCTTACATGGTGGAACGGGATTATGAGGGATCGTGGTGCAGAAGTTGCTCTAGCACAGACGTGGGCTGAACTCAGGGCCCTTATGATGAGGGAATTCTGTCCTCGTCATGAGCAGCGAGCCTTGGAGAAGGAATTTGATGAGTTGAAGCAAGATAGTGGTGAGCACAGGGCGTATACTGATAGGTTTGAGGAGTTGAGTCTGCTTTGCCCGAAAATGGTTACCCCACTTGACATAGCTATCGAAAGGTACATCGACGGCCTACCTGACTCGGTACAAGACATCCTTACTGGTAGTAGCCCTGCCACACTTCGTCAAGCAATCGAGTTAGCTGCGACATTAACTGAGTCGCAGATTCGGAAGAATAAACTACACAGAAAGGGTGACAAGGGTAAGAAGCAGGGGTCTGACAAGGAGGATAGCAAGAAAGATCAAAACAAGAAGGGTAAGGAAGGTGAGACTTCGAAGAAATCAAAGAAGCGGAAGGGTGCCCAAAACTTTGCTGTTACAGCACAGACTGCTCAGAACTTGCAGAACCTACCGGCTCAGCCACTTGCAAAGAAGGCATATGCTGGTACCGCACCATATTGTGCCCGTTGCAACGGTCATCACATTGCACAACAAGGGTGCAAGAAATGTACAACATGTGGTAGACTTGGGCATTTGGCCAATATTTGTCGTCTGGGACAAAATCAGGCTGTTCAGGTTCAAGCTTTGGTTCAAGGGAATGCAGCGAGATTTCCTCTGGGTTCATGTTTCAACTGCGGAGAGATTGGTCACTTTCGCCCCAACTGCCCGAGACTGGGGAATGCAAATACTGAGGCAAACCCGAATGCGAATGTCAATGTGAATCCAGCACGTGGTCGAGTGTTTAACATCAATGAGGCAATCGATGATGAAGGAGTGAACTTTTAGTATTTTGTGATTTCCTCTGGTTGTTATCTTGTAACATTTAAAGACAATGCGGTTGTTATATAAATAAAATTTTGTGGTTTTTATTTTTAACTAATGCAATTGTATGAATGTTTGATCCAACATTGTGATGTCAACACAAAGACAAAAAACTACTCGTGTGGTTCTGTCATTTTTACGATCACTTGAGATCTCCCTAAGAACCTCTAACGCTTGTTTCTTCTAAATCTAAAGTACCTTATCGTCTTGCACCGTTCGAGATGCAAGAATTATCAAAAATAGCTTCAAGAGTTGTCTGATAAAGGATTCATCCGTCCGAACTTTTCACCTTGGAGAAACTCCTGTTCTCCTTGTGAAAAGAAAAATGGATCTTTTCGAATGTATATCGATTAACGTAAGCCTAGTAAGCTTACCATCAAGAATCGATATCCCCCTACCTTAAATCAACGATTTCTCCGATCAACTGCATAGCGTTTCATGCTTTTCCAAGATCGATTTGCGTTATGGGTATCATCAACTTCGTATTCTCGAAGAGGATATTCCCAAAACGGCTTTCAACACGAAGTATGGCCATTAAGAGTTACAGTCATGCCTTTTGGGTTGACAAATGCTCCAGCCATCTTCATGGACTTAATAAATAAAGTCTGCAAGCCTTATTTGGATCAGTTCGTCATTGTTGTTATTGATGACATCTTGGTCTATTAATATCCCGAGCCGATAACGATCAACACCTTCGTTGATATCGAAGCCCTGATTGAATTCCTTGTACACCTTAAAATGTACATTACAACTCAATTAGGACAAACCGAATTCCTTTTAAGATCTTCCTATCTTCATAGTTAGATTCTTGATAAACGTTTAAAGTACCAAATGAAATCCGTTGAATGGATTCCTAGTGTGCTTTAAATGCATGTACGCAAGTAACAAGACAAATTAACGAACAATTTTGTGGTTATGTGATATGTGTTTATGTGTTCTCCTCTATGATTTTTGTGTGATCCGATTTCCAAATCCTCGCAGAATCTTTCATATCTTCATATGAGGGATTCATAGTAGGATATTCAAAAGGTACTACCTTAATCTTTGTGGGTTTCTACGTTGTAGTTAAGACCCTTGGATTATATAGTACCACTCCAGACCCTTTTTAGTGGTCTAGTCTAAAGGATTGATTCACAATTTGGTTAAAGAATGACATCTAGTGATGTAGCTGGACAGACTCCTTGATAGTCTATTTAGATCATTTATTGATTTAGTCTACGGGACTCTATGGCGGTCTAGTCACACTCATCACAGGATTGTTCATTTGGTTTTCCCCTGCACACTATTGAATACACTGTATGAACTATGCAAGGAATTGTCTAATTATGGAAGCGCACATAATTATGAGATTCAGTGCACGGTAAACCCAGTAAGATTTATTATGTGTAAGAATCGATAGTGACAACAATAACAAAATGAGGACGATGTAATAGAGGTACGGTGGACGCACCAATGACGCTTCATATACTTGTATATAAGTATCCCTCTTACATTGCAATCATGATGTTATCAAAGGTTACTAGAAGTTCAGAACCCTAACCAATGTTGTTTGATCTTTTCAACTTCATATTTTCAAGCTCTCACAAGTTTCCTCTAAATAAATTTCGGGACGAAATTTCCTAAAGTAGGGGAGACTGTAACACCTGTGCCTTCACGGCCATCAAACAAATACCGAACCAATGAAATATTATATTTCATACTTGGGATTGGTAAAAATATGTGTATCGTTTGTACATATCAATTCTTGTTCAATTTCAAACTCTAAATCACTTTCTGGAAGGTTATACGCGCACCGATGCGTAAATATAACCAGTTTAATGCAACAAACACTCCGGAATAGTGACATAGGCTTAACATACCTTAAATAACCTTTACTTAACTTAGAAATAAGTTTTGAAGGCTTTGGTATGGCAAAATAAAGATAAATCGCTTACAGGGACTAAAGTTGACAAACTGCGAAAGTATGCCAATTTGAACTGTAACAGACATTCCGGAGCATGACCATAAGTTAAACATACCATAAATATCCTTCACAAAGCTTAGAAATAGGCTTTGAGGTGTTCGGTGTCACACCCCGACCGCGTAGAACATACAAATCGCGGCGGAAACATCGGGGCGTGTTGCAACAGAATTAATGTTTCACAACCATGGAAATTAAAGTTTCGTTTTATTCAATAGAAGTGTTACAATGTCTTAACAAACAAGGAAATACAACATAATTAACTAGTCTTGCATCTTTTATTGTCACTAAAGCCCAAGTCTGCCTATGTGTATCTTGATCATCTTATGCGACATCTCCTGAAAAACACATGTGAAAATATGGTACGTCAGCATAAAAATGCCGGTGAGATACATAGGTTTTGTGAAAATAGGTTTCATGACTTATGTTTGAGAAAATGTTTAGTCATGAACCTTGTTATTTGCTTTGTTTTGTAAACCATTTGAAAAACAATAAGATCAGATGATATGTATAAATAATGTAAGGTTAAATGAATAACCATGTAAAAATGAGTTTGTATAAGTTAAGTTGTTTGTAAATCAATGTCTTGTGAAAAAAAATATGTTATTTGCATAAAATGTTCTATGTCTCAAACTGAAATGATTCAAATAATGCTACGACATGTAATACCATACAAACACTTATATATAGGAAGTACCAGCGGCGTATCCACCATGCTTGTATCATATTACACCCGCATCATTACTTAATCACTTAATCAAACCAAACCAACAATGTAAATTGTCCATGTATAAATGAATTTGTCAAATGTATTGAATAATATGTCAAAATGCATGATCAATGTAAATCATGTAATATGTAACCAAATGATATGTATGGTAAGTAAAATTTAGACTACTTAAACCATAAGTAAAAATGTACAAAACAAAGTATTGAAGTAAAGCTGGTTTAAATCAAAGTTATGTTTTGTAAGACATATGCATGCTATACTGAATATGAACACTTATGCGGTATGTTAGACGCAAACATTCAAGCCTTGAGACAGTCGGATAACCCTTTCAGTCAAGGTTATCAAAAGAATTGTATTCGGATTCAGTCATTCCTTACATCCAAACAAACCCGGGATGTCAGGAATGGGATTTGTCAAGTCCTATGGTACCACTACTTACTCCCGAGCGGCGTAGCAAATGTTAATGAATGTTATATAGACCCGTTAAACAAACCAAATGTCATACCAAAATGTAAGCATGTTTTATGAAGATAATGTACCTAGTATGCTAGAGTAAACATACAAGGTAGAGCTGTAAAACAATGTGTCCATATGCTGAGTAAACATATGCAACAGAAATGCAATGTAAAACAATGTGTCCATATGCTGAGTAAACATATGCAACAGAAATGCAATGTAAAACAATGTGTCCATATGCTGAGTAAACATATGCAACAGAAATGCAATGTAAAACAATGTGTCCATATGCTGAGTAAACATATGCAACAGAAATGTACTAAGTATGCTAAGTTAACATACAAAGAAGAAAAGTCATGTAAATCAATGTGCTTAGCATGTTATCAGTCAATATACATAGCAGAAAAGTCATGTAAATCAATGTGCTTAGCATGTTATCAGTCAACATACATAGCAGAAAAGTCATGTAAATCAATGTGCTTAGCATGTTATCAGTCAACATACATAGCAGAAAAGTAATGAAATCATGTACTATAATGTACTAACAAACATAGTCGGTATATGATGTGAAAACAGGAAAGCATGAAAGTAACAAGTAGGCACATGTGTTCCACCCCAAAACAGTTTGGAAAACAGTAAAAGAGGGGTCTATGTACTCACTTGAGATTGCTCAGTAGTCCTTGAGTAACAACCAAACAATGCTAGAGATCACGGAAATCAAACGGCACCTAATATAGGTAACTATGTTAATTAACCGGACCTAAATCGGAAGATTGGGTAGTATTAGGGTTTGTAAACCAAATGAGTGTAGGAACTCATATGATATGGTTTAACAAAGCCTACATACTAAATGAAACTTAACCTAAGTGGCTACGACCCATTACGACCCGTTTAGGAAGCTTATGCTACTTTAACGTGTCGTTCGCGTAAAACGCGTTCGGAACGCCTAACTAGCCCTATGACAAGTGTTATATGCCTAAACATGTTACATAATCAGTTATGTGGCAAAAGTTTAGGTTACATATGCTAAATTACCAATTATACATGAAAAGGGTATTCTGGTAATTTACCTAAGGCATATAAACTACCTATCATACAACTACTTAAACGAAGTGACCATAGGGTATAACCTCGGAAGGTTATTCCCTACCTACTATGGCCACCTAATGTATTTGGTCGGATCCTAATGATCGACCAAATGGGTCGAGTTCGAAGGTATAGGCGATTTATCAGATCGCCTACCCTACGACTCTAGACAACGTGGTAATCAGTGGGCATAGTCCCAAGGGACTATGACCAACGTGATTACACTCACGTTGCGAAGTTCAAACGAACTTCGCATTGACCATTACTGGTCAACGCTGAAAGTCAAACAAAGTTTGACTTTCTGACTCTAAAAGCAATAAAATAAGGAAAAGAACGAAAGAATACTTACCCAGGGTCCCCGAATGCTAATCCCGACTCAAGAACTCAGGTATGAAACAATGGTTTCAACTTAGAGCTCTCAAAATCAGAATTCTTGTGAGTTTAAGCAATGGGGGGTATGGGGTATTTATAGTTTTCGTTGAACCGTTAAGATCGTTTCATGGAAAACGTGTCTTAATCCAAGCCGTACAAGTGTTGCAAAGTTATGGTAGCTAAATGTGATGCTTATCATCTGACTAAGCAAGTTAGAACATGTGGGTGAGAATCAAACATGTGCAAACAGCCTGTTTAAATAATCTGCATCTGGTCTGCAGACCCCTAGCGCACCGCTACGCTTAAAGTGTAGCGCACCGCTAGGCACTATTTTGGCAGAATTACACTTTTGGTCCCTGAACTGTATTTAGGCCATTTTCGACACGTTTAAGGCCCGTTAACCCCATTTCAAAGCTCTAAAATGAAGTTAAAGTATAGGGAACTTAAAATGTGTTCAAAAATATCTCAGATGTCGGTTCGTTTAGCCGTACGAACGCGATGTTCGCTTAATTACGACGGAATGCGCATAAGCGCGAAAAACGAACCAAATGACGCGACGAATGGATTTTTCTTAAAGCGAACACTCAAATATAATGTAGTCATGCTCACATAAATTTTTGGATGTCCGGAAGTATTCAGAACGTAAGTTATGCGTGAAAATGCAAACTTGTGCACTTTTTGACGCTTTTAGTCCCTGAATGACACAAAAGTTTATTTTAGCATACCGAACACCTCAAAGCCTATTTCTAAGCTTATGTAAAGGATATTTATGGTATGTTTAACTTATGTTCATGTTCCGGAAGGTCTGTTACAGTTCAAATTGGCATACTATCGCAGTTTGTCAACTTTAGTCCCTGTAAGCGATTTAACTTTGATTTCACCACACCCAACCTTCCAAAACTTATATCTAAGTTATGTAAAGGTTATTTAAGGTATGTTAAGCCTATTTCACTATTCCGGAGTGTTTGTTGCATTAAACTGGTTATATTTACGCATTGGTGCGCGTATAACCTTCCAGAAAGCGATTTAGAGTTTGAAATCGAATAAAAATCGATATGTGCAAATGATACACATATTAATACAAATCCAAAGTATGAAATACAATATTTCATTGGTTCGGTATTTGTTTGATGGCCGTGGAGGCACAGGTGTTACAGTCTCCCCTACTTTAGGAAATTTCGTCCCGAAATTTATTTAGAGGAAACTTGTGAGAGCTTGAAAACATGAAGTTGAAAAGATCGAACAACATTGGCTAGGTTTCTGAACTTCTAGTAACTTTAATAATCATCATGATTGCAACGTAAGAGGGATACTTATATACAAGTATATAAAGCATCATTGGTGCGTCCACCGTACCTCCATTACATCGTTCTCATTTCGTTATTGTTGTCACTATCGGCTCTTACACATAATAAATCTTACTGGGTTTACCGTGCACTGAATCTCATAATTATGTGCGCTTCCATAATTAGGCAATTCCTTGCATAGTTCACACAGTCTATTTTATAATGTGTAGGGTAAAACCAAATGAACAATCCTGTGATGAGCGTGACTTAGACCGCCATAGAGTCCCTTAGACTAAATCAATAAATGATTTAAATAGACTATCAAGGAGTCTGTTCAGCTATATCACTAGATGTCATTTTTCACCAAATTGTGAATCAATCTTTTTGACTAGACCACTAAAGGGTCTCTTATGAATCATGGAGTGGTACTATATAACCCAAGGGTCTTAACTACTACGTAGAAGCCCATAAGGATTTAAGGTAGTACCTTTTGAATATCCTACTATGAATCCCTCATATGAAGATATGAAAGATCCCGCGAGGATTTGGATAACGAATATCCAGAGTATACAAAAACACAAAATGTAATGAAGAAAACCCAAAATGCATAAAAGAAAAACACATAGCCACATAACCACAAAATTGTTTGTTAATTTGTCTTGTAAATTGCGTACATGCATTTAAAGCACACTAGGAATCCATTCAACGGATTTCATTTGGTACTTTAAACGTTATCAAGAATCTAACTATAAAGATAGAAAGATTTTTGAAGAGAAAATTCGATTTCGATTATAAAGAACCGAAATGTTCGAATTAAGGTACATAAGGAATCCATTTAAGGACTCTGATTTGAATGATGATCATCCACAAGAGTCTAATTATGGAGATAAAAAGATCCCATATGGATTTTAGAAGTTGAAGATGCTTTGAATTCTTGCATGGGATGTGCTTAAGTCAAAACATGAAGTAAAATGCTTATGAGGTTGAGATGCTAGATATGTCAAGGCGACATATGAAGCAGAATTTGAAGGTTAAGTAAATGTGTGAGGAAAATATATTTGGAAAACTATGCATGGGAAAAATGTTTTTGAAACCTTATATATAATATTTTGAAATCATAAAGTAGGTGTACTAGGTAAGTATATTTATAAAAATGTTTTAAAATCATGCGATATGAATTTTGAAATTATGTATAAGGTTTTTGAAAAAGATTATACGATGCTTTTCGAAATCATGCACTTAATAAGAAAATGTATTGTATTAATATTGTCTTCAGACTATATGAAATATTTTGAAATTTGAAAGGTTGGTTTTGATAACATGGCCAATGTTTTTGAAATAACATAGACAATGCATCTAGAAAAATTGTTTTCAAACTATATGAAATGTTTTGAGATCATGAAGATTGTTTTGAAATACTGGTACTGTGTAGGTTGAAAAATCAAAACGTAATGGGTATGAGATTTGAAAATACCCTTAGTTATCTAACCAAGGATTTAAAGGCACAGATGTGCGAAAAGCACGATTACTCATAATGTCACTTAATTTTCTGTACTTTGTTTCATAGAGTGAAACGAGTACTTAAAATTTTCGAAGGAATCATGAGCGATCATTTGAAAGAGAGAATCACAAGAGTAGTTTGTAAGGAACATAGTTCCTTGATGTAGGTAACATAGAAAAAGTCATACATACATGTAATTATACTTGTATATCAGAATTGTGAACAACAACTTTTATTTATGAACAAGACATATTGTTTCACAATACATGAGAACAAAAGAAACAAAGGCATAAGACAGCAATATCCTTTGTTCAGCCGAATGCTCATCCAAGGGTTGGATTTGCATTAGCAAGCTTTGGGCAGTTGCGGCGGAAGTGACCAATCTCTCCGCAGTTGAAACATGAACCCAGTGGGAATTTCGCAGCGTTCCCTTGAACCGGAGCTTGAACCTGAGCAGCCTGATTTTGTCCCAAACGACAAACTTTGGCCAAATGCCCAAGTTTACCACACGTCGTGCATTGCCAGCAAACTTGTTGTAACGCGTGATGACCGTTGCAGCGTGCACAATGAGGTGCAGTACCGGCATATGCTTTCTTTGCAGGTGGCTGAGCTGGTTGGTTGGGAACGGCTCGACCATTGTGAGCGACCACGGCGAAGTTTTGAGGAGCCTTTCGCTTCTTTGACTTCTTAGGCGATCGTTCATCCATGGTCTTTGATTCCCCGATTGGTTTCTTGGCTGGTGGTGCTGTCACTTGACTAGGTCCTGCCTGTCTTGGTGACTCTTGGGTGGCTTCATCCTGGAGACGATACATGGCAGTAGCCAATTCAACAACCTTCAGGACTACTTCGCCTATTCGTAGGGTAAATTTGGCAGTCTGCTCGGATATCTGGGCGTCATCGTGATGAAGAGACATTCTAGAAGAAAATGAAAGGCATAGGGAGAAACAGGTGAAAGGTTTTTGGACAATCAAAACAGAATGATAACGCATGAAAATTGCGATCATTTGTTTGTTACCTAAGGCAAACAAATGAGACGGTGACTAATCAAGGTAAACAGGTCTTATTAATGTATCACTGAAGACATGCTCGCCTATAAGTGAACACTCATCCCAAGAATTCCCAGGTAAGCACAACTGGTCTCGCGTCTGATGAGATGTATACGAAGTGCTTGCCTAGACAGAAAACCCAGAATACAGGCATTCACCCTTCCAGTTTGCACGTGTTCACATTATTTAAAACCCAAAACCTTGACGAGATTTTGAAAATTCAAAGGGATTCAAAACCTTATAACTGAGGGTTCAAAACCTAGTAATTAATCATCCTAGAACAGATGATTAGTTTTCAAAGCGGTTTTGAAATTTATGTTCTTGTTGTGGTCGTCGCCTAAGGATAGGTGACGGTATTGTTTTATGACTAAACGCAAGTAAACTCGCGTTAGGGTCCTAAGAAGGTTATAGACTAGGTCAAAGCATTACTAATAACCTAATTCCCTATAACCATTGGCTCTGATACCATCTTTTCTGTCACACCCCGACCGCGTAGAACATACAAATCGCGGCGGAAACATCGGGGCGTGTTGCAACAGAATTAATGTTTCACAACCATGGAAATTAAAGTTTCGTTTTATTCAATAGAAGTGTTACAATGTCTTAACAAACAAGGAAATACAACATAATTAACTAGTCTTGCATCTTTTATTGTCACTAAAGCCCAAGTCTGCCTATGTGTATCTTGATCATCTTATGCGACATCTCCTGAAAAACACATGTGAAAATATGGTACGTCAGCATAAAAATGCCGGTGAGATACATAGGTTTTGTGAAAATAGGTTTCATGACTTATGTTTGAGAAAATGTTTAGTCATGAACCTTGTTATTTGCTTTGTTTTGTAAACCATTTGAAAAACAATAAGATCAGATGATATGTATAAATAATGTAAGGTTAAATGAATAACCATGTAAAAATGAGTTTGTATAAGTTAAGTTGTTTGTAAATCAATGTCTTGTGAAAAAAAATATGTTATTTGCATAAAATGTTCTATGTCTCAAACTGAAATGATTCAAATAATGCTACGACATGTAATACCATACAAACACTTATATATAGGAAGTACCAGCGGCGTATCCACCATGCTTGTATCATATTACACCCGCATCATTACTTAATCACTTAATCAAACCAAACCAACAATGTAAATTGTCCATGTATAAATGAATTTGTCAAATGTATTGAATAATATGTCAAAATGCATGATCAATGTAAATCATGTAATATGTAACCAAATGATATGTATGGTAAGTAAAATTTAGACTACTTAAACCATAAGTAAAAATGTACAAAACAAAGTATTGAAGTAAAGCTGGTTTAAATCAAAGTTATGTTTTGTAAGACATATGCATGCTATACTGAATATGAACACTTATGCGGTATGTTAGACGCAAACATTCAAGCCTTGAGACAGTCGGATAACCCTTTCAGTCAAGGTTATCAAAAGAATTGTATTCGGATTCAGTCATTCCTTACATCCAAACAAACCCGGGATGTCAGGAATGGGATTTGTCAAGTCCTATGGTACCACTACTTACTCCCGAGCGGCGTAGCAAATGTTAATGAATGTTATATAGACCCGTTAAACAAACCAAATGTCATACCAAAATGTAAGCATGTTTTATGAAGATAATGTACCTAGTATGCTAGAGTAAACATACAAGGTAGAGCTGTAAAACAATGTGTCCATATGCTGAGTAAACATATGCAACAGAAAT